>BQNB010002958.1:0-36693 GCA_026074375.1 Tanacetum coccineum
AAGCTACGGGAAACCCAAACGAACACATACAACGAACACATACATTTAAAGTGTTGTAAGCGGGTAAAAAATTGCGTAAAGAGTCGAGTTAGTAAATTTTCTATTACCGCCGCTATGCGCGGGTAACCAACTAGTGTAAGTCAATAGCCATGAGTTCTCAGCTTATTTGGTCAGTGCGAGCTTCATGCCTAATGAGGCACCCATGATTTAAGTGCACTCTCCACGGATGTGGAAATGGGTGGTGATTGGCTGCAAGAGATGCAGTCTTAACCTTTTTTTTAGTTGCTTGGCAAACTAAAGCCAACTACGGCCAGTTAGCCACATCAAATAAGATAATGAAACTATTTTACATTTCTACTTTCAGCATCGACCTATAGTCTTTCTTGGGTTCTGATTGCTTAACGTTTCTCTTTGATTTATATATCTGGATATGCACTATGTTTTTTAAATGTTGGTTTTTCTGTTCTATATTCTTAAGTGAACTGTACAAGCAACATGTGTATTAGAAGGTGTTCAAATAGAAAATACGTGACATATCTGGTGAGTATTCTTGTGGTTTCTTTTAATTCTATGATATCATGGAAAAACTCTAGGAGATTGAAGATAAGGAGAAACACCAAATGGGCACCAAGGCTTATGGAAAATTTAAGGGGAAAACTAAAGCGTGAGAAAAAGAAGACCGAGAAAAGAATCAGAAAAGTTGAGGATCAACTGAAGTATGGGGAAAGTATGATAAGTGTCAAGAGATGCTGGCAAAGTTTGAACAGGGAAATTGAGGATGGGAAAAGAACCACTGAGGACATCGTTGGGAGATTTGATGCACATTAAACAGATTGTGACAAAGCTGCCTCCATCAAAGAGGGATGGGATGCAGCCAAGTTTTTCTAGTCTGTGCGCAATGGCTGACATTGTAGTGAAAAGAATAATGGATCTTGTGAAAATCCTATGTGACATGAAGGGAAGCCAATTGAGTGGCCACTTTTACGAGCTTTCTACATTACCGTAATCCTCTTCTTAGCAAATTGTAAGTGATGATATTTTTTACACTCATAAGTTATAGCTATAATCAAAATGCTAACTGTTGTTGCCATATTGTGTATTTGTTTTTTTAGATTTCAGGTTTGGTGCATGCTTTCCTACTAATACAGTAGTCAACAACCTGCTTGCAGAACTTGGAATGGTAATGTCAAACGACTTGTCCTTTCTGGCTCGACTATTTTAAATTATGTTTTTCCCGCCATTGAAATGGATGCGGTCATGCCAGTTGATGAAAAGAACCATATGTATTGAAACTTTTGAATATCACAATCATTTGTCATCAATGCTCGAACTTTATTTTTCAGCTCTAAATTTCAGACCTTGTTTATCTGCATATGCTAATTAGCTTTTGTTATGGGGGGCATTAGACACTACACCATCATCGGAACAGAGACAATCTTGGGTGATCATTCTGTCTCTTTGGTGAACATTCTGATGGGTAGTTGGATCCCCCAAATGCGAGCTTTTGTATGTTGATTAATGAGAATTTAGTTCATTCAGTATTTACGTTGTTAGTGCCCCAAAGGTGGTATGATTTTCGTATTTATGGGATATCCTATCCATCCTTTAACCTACAGAGAATTGCTAACTAACAAGTTACTTTTTAAAAAAAAGCATATGCATTTGGTACACTCGTTAATTTCTGTCTAATATAAATTTTTTTTATGTCTGTCTGCGGTTCAAGCGTTTGATTTTTTAGTTCTGGATTAAACTCTTAGAGGCCGTTGAGTTGGTGAAAAATATCTCATTTTTCCAAAAAAAATTTCATGTGAAAAGAAAAATATTGAAAATCCATTTAGTTGCATTTTTTTTTGAGAAATACTAGAACCACAAAAAGTTTACAAAAATTTTTCCACAAAATGATGTGGCATGATGATTTGTACAATATTAGCCAATTAAAAGATGAGAGATAAAGAATTTGAATCCAATTATTGCATGACACATCATTTTGTGGAAATCCTTTTGTAAACTCTTTGTGGTTGTAGCATTTCTTTTTTTTTTTCAACATTTTTCAAAAAAAGTGAAATTCTCATTCTCACATTTTTTTCAACATTTTAACATAAAAATTGAAAAGTACATTTTATAATTCTTACTTTTTGCTTTCTCATTTTTTTCTCAATAAAAATAATTGGGATTTATAAAACATTAAATATACACCATTCTCTTTCGTGTCATCCTCCATCGTCCACTCTAACTGCCGTTTTTTATTATTTTTAAAATTTTTTGGTTTATAAATTTTCATACGTTTTTATTTAAAAAATAAAATAAAAATGTAACTCCAAACGGATTTTCAAAATTCTCAACTCTTCTTTAGAGAAGAAAAACAATTCCCTTCTCTAGGAATTTAGATTCTGAAAAACAGGAAAAAATTTCACCAACTAAACGGCCCATTAGTCTTACAAACCTATTTTGCTGCTTAAGGTTTGCTACTTTTCAAAATTGAGTAACAAGTCTTATATAACTAGACGATATAAGGTAGTGTTTAGTTGTAGAAAAATTTTCATGTTTTTTTGTTTCTAATCCTCTTCTCTAGAGAAAAGTTGAGAATTTTAAAAACATGTTTAGATAAGAGTTGTATTTTTCATTTTAGAAATGAAGAACAGTAAAATGTGATTTTCTATTTTCCATTTAAAATTAGAAAAATGAGAATTTCTTTTTTATGAAAAATATTGTAAAAAAAATGAGACTAGACAAGTTTTCAGTTTTTCCATTCTCAAATGAAAAATTTCTTAAAAAATAAGATATTTTTCCCCAACAATTTTAATATTTTTCAGTTTCAAAAAATATTAAAAAATTGTTAAATTTTAACTAGTCAAAGTTCTTTAGCCCAAGTCAAAGTCTACAAAAATTTATAATTTTCGTTTTTGGTTTGAGGTTCTATCATCATTTTATTTCAAGATCTTTTTGAAATGAGTAAATGCTATTTAGGATACATGCCTAAATACATGCCTAATGCATAAAACACTTGTACAATTGAATCATGTCTCTCCAAATTCCACCAATTATTTTTTCAAATTCACCAATCAAATCATTAAACATACAAGTAGGCTTGTTAATTAGGCATAAAAATCATTTTTGTTTTGAACTAATTGTTTAAACAAGAGATTTGGGCGATATTATCTCTGGACAAGCTTTTATATTTGCAGGTCACTAACGTATAAAGAAACTTTTGCTTGACAAACTAGGAAGATCCGAAATTTAGGTCCTGCCGAATTCGGAGTTGAATATCGCACAAGTTAAAATTGAACGTTAAAATGAATATGAAGTGAGAATCAAATTACAGTTAAAGAAATATTTGAGATAATAAAGACAGCGTTGGTTGATAGTTAACACGAACATAAATTGCTGTTTAATAATATATGTTAAAGACAACGTTGATTGATACTTAACACGATTGCCAACTGAGACAGATGCCGATTGCTTGGGGCCGAATTCTTAAGGAAAAGTTTGATTGGCATTAAAAGATGCATGAAATCAGGGTGTTCCCACTATTGTGCACCTTTTGGATACTTAACACGAACATACACACAAGTCTTAAGCTACTAATAAAGATATCTCAAATTGAAGCAATAATTAGGAAAGCTCTAACAAACGTGCATAGTCCACGTGAATTCATTTACAATTTTTTCTATGCTTTCAGTCTTCTCTTTTTTCCCCCTCACTTTTAAAAAGGCTTTTTACGCACATGTTGTCTCAAATAAATTAAAAAAGGATTCATGCGAAGTTATAGCTGAAGTTCGTCTCCAATAAGTTCAAGATGCAAAAATTCAGATAAATTTTCCTCACTAGCTTTAGATGAAGTATCTAATAATGCGTCTTCCGATTAATAAAAAAGATGCGATTTTAAAAATAGGATTGATTTTTTGGACAAATGAAACATAACAATTAGAAAAAAAATTAGTATTAACTCAAGTTTCGTTTTTAGATTTTAGTTGTCCATGATGACGAGTGCACATAAATAAGTGTGTCCCCATGTCATGGGTTTTTGTGTACACCCGTCATGTCCTATTTTTTTGAACGGCAAGTTAGTAGTTAGTGATTCGAGCCCACAGTGACATCTAATTGGGCAGTATGCAAGCCTCGAACCTTCGCCTTAGGGGATAAACCCCACTCATGCTTCTATTTATTTCCGCCCCTGAAGATCCATGGTGAGACTCGAACCTGAGACCTCTCCAAGAATACCTCCCCAAGGTTATCCTTGGTGGCCAACTGAGCTAGCCCAGTTGGTTACACCCGTCATGTCCCTTAATTGATTGCTTTAAGAATCTCTAATCTCAAAGTGTTATGTAGCACGCGACTTGAACATCTGATGTTTTATTATTTATGTTAGGTTTCCTTTAATGACTTGAATCGATGACACTAATGTAGGCTATTAATTTTCAGGTTCATTGGTGTTGTTCGCATTCATGAACAAAATACTTTCAGCTATTGACTTCGCATCTCCGCCAAAATGTTCAACGCTAGATTAGATAGGACGCTTGGAATTGTGAAAAATGCGCCTTATTGTATCTAGGGCTAATAAAAAGGCCCGAGGAAGGGGAAAAAGTTCGGGCAAATGTTGGTTCAATGGGAAGGGGATTTGGGAGTCTATTTTGGGGCTAAAAAACCTATATCCAATCTCAGTTGGTTTTTGAATGTTGTATATTTGAATTCAGAATTTGTGCTTTGTAGTTTGCAATTAGCGCGAGTCGTCATAGTTTTACTTTTATTGATTATTAACATGTTTTTCTATTGTATTTAGGATTTCCAATAAATCTCAAAAAGACATACTAATGCTGGGGTAAGGAAAGAGAAATTCATATGAAGATTTTGTATGATGGTTCTATACATAATTAGAGTGTATTTTTACGTCTATTAAAGAAAGAGGTTAATTTATAAGCCTTAAATTATAGACACGAAGATTATAACAAAGACCATATATGATTGAATAGATAGAGGAAGTCATGTTGACCTAAATTCAACTAAAGGGGCGTATAAATGTCGATTAAATTGATTTCCATGTGAAACTACAAATTGCAGCACAAGCATCCAATATAGGGATGACAAAAGCACCCGAAACCGATAGGAAAAACCGAAACCCGAACCGGTTGGGTCGGGTTCGGGGACGGGTTGACGGGTTTGAATACGGGTTCGGGTAGAAATATTCTTTTTTACTCGGGTACGGGTTCGGTTGCGGGTTCTGGTAATACCCACCCCGTTTAGCCGTATCCGTACCCGTACCCGTTTACCCGAATCCGTACCCGCTTTTATTGCCATTTTTATATAAGGCCAATTTGTGCTCCTAGCCTTGTATAAAATATTTGACTACTCGTATTCTAAAAGTTATTTTTATCAACCATATCTTGGTAATTACAAGTCACATGTGACTCTTCAATTCTCGTATCAGTTCTTTCATCTTCGGAGTTTATGTCTCAAGGTTTTTTCCTTTATCTATTTTATTTTATCTTTAATGCATTAATTGTTTGTTTATTTAATCATTTAATTATCCACTAAACTTGTATACATAATTATTTAACTTGAAATCATTACAATAGTAATAAATGTAATAGTAATGAGAGTGTAATTGTGTATTAATCATTTGATCATTTTCGCACTTCATACTTAAGCATATTTTTTACACTATCCATGAACGAAATCATATTTTTCTTACATTGTTCATGTCCAACGAATATTCAATTGCGGATAACCGAAACCCGCGGGTAAACCCGAAAAACCGATGGATAATACTAATCGGGTACCCATCGGGTATTGGGGCGGATACGGGTTTGGAAATTATAAACGGGTGCGGGTACGGGTTCACTAAAACCCGACCCAAACCCGACCTGTTGCCATCCCTAATCCGATATGGTATACGTCCGTTTGATCGGTAATGCGTTTTGTTTACCGATAATAAGCGCTTAACTTACCCGAACGGGGATGTCAATCCCAATAGATCTATTTATAACACTCACGCTTACACAATGTAATTAATGGTTCATGATAATCGGGCATAGTAGGTTATCACTACTTAGGCTAATTCGTAATCATTTAAAAGAATGGTACTTGCGTTCAAAAGTAAAACAAACAATGTGTCTCACCCCGAGATTTATAAAACAGTGATAAATAAGTTAAAGCAGGGCTATAAACTCACCTTAGACAAAAGTATTTATTTTGGGAAAATTCAAATAAGTAGGACGTCAAATAATGTCCCGAAAGCAACCTATTAAATAACGGGTCGTCTTAGACTAGTGCAAATGAAATGAGATGATGCAATTGTATTTTTGTAACATTATATCACCATTTAATAGTTTGTGTTTTAGTTTTATAAGTCAAAATAACGTCTACGTCAAGTTCGCCACTTATTATATAAGTATATATATTTGTAAGTATATTCTAATAGTCAACTTAAATATATTCTACCTCGCTTGCTTATTATTTTTTTTAAAGTTTCTAACGTGTATGAAAAATATATAAGTCATACTATAATACTTCTTAGGGTTTTTATAGCTCAAACGGATTCGAAAACACCCGAAAACCCCAAATTAAAATCCAAACAACACCCTTTATTTGTAAAAATACATGCAGGGACTTTATTAATTTTTCAGAAAATAGTCCGACTTCAAAAGGGCGTATCTCCTACGTTATAAGGATTCACTGGTTGTCCGAAAGCGAGGTTTTAAGGAAAAATCATGATCTACAAGTTTTCTCTATAAGTTTTACCCGACTCGGACCCGAAACGGGCCAAAAATACCATTTTAGAAACTGGACAGATTCTTTATAAAAGCAGTTTTGTCGGAAAAATTACTAAACTTCATTTGGCCATATCTCATTTATTTTAAGTCCGATTTTAGCGAATTTTATATCCACGCGTTTGTTTGAAGATATACTATCATATTTTTATGGCCTCGACTATTCAAAGCTAAATTTTCTGTCCGAAAACCTAAGTATCAAATCTGGACAATAACTATATATTTTCTATTCTACCACTTTAATTCACCCACAAATTGCAACTTCATACTAACCTAGTCCCTTCCACCAATTTTCACAATCTACCATCACAACAACAAATTCATACTAACCTAGTCTCTTTCACTAATTTATCAAGAATTAACATAAAATTAAGAACAAGAATAAAATACACAAATTACTAGTTCAAGCTTATAATTAACCATTTTTAACAATAAAGCTAATATTTCAACAAGTAACTTATATTGTGACTATAATAAGTTGTATATATGTATGAATATATTTTTTATTAGTCATTTTATAACATCTTTACAAGATTACATTTCCAAGCTTTCTCGTTTCATTTAGAAAAATATTTAGTTTACAAACTAGTGGTGATACAAGTTTATGAATATGATGATTATACAAACTATATGAAAGGAAAACATGAGAGAAGATTATGGAACCTTAGTAAGATGAATGATGAGATTAACTAGTGTAGCACCTAAATCAAACCCCAAGTATTGTTTGGTTATCACTAAAACCGTTAAATCTTCTTGGAATACACTAGAAAAATATCAAGAACTATCTTGTTCTTCATTGTGGTGGTCGGCCGAATTTAAAGGAGAAAGAGAGATGTGCAATTTTCTTGCTATGAGTTTTATGAGAAGTATAACTCTTGATCTAGTTTAATACAAACACATTTGGCAAGCCTTAAAGCCTCTTTAGGCATGTATAGTGAAGAATATCCCATTCTTGGCATGGTTTAGTGTTGTGGTTGGTTAATAGGGCTTACAAAATGTTAGGTATGGGTATTAAGGTGGTTCTTAGATCACAAGTTAACTTAGTGGAAGCATTTTGCCATAACAAGGTCTTTGTTTAGTTCCAAGATGTTGCAATTACTACAAATAGAGGAGAGAGAGAGAGAGGGGGGTGGGGTGCCCGTTAATGATAAAAAAGAGGAAAAACATATAATTTTGTTAATAATGGGCTTTATACATAAGTGTAAGTATTAAATTACTAGGGTGGTAATGCAATTTGCATGCATGAGCTAAACCGGAGCGTTTACGTAAAACTAAGCAAAATATATTATGTAGACTTATAAATTATATTCATAGAAGTCATAGAACACATATTTGACGTAAACTTATATTTGTTTAATGTCGGTTTATGTTTAAAGTTGTTTTTCACATTACACGATTTAACTTAACGGCTACACGTAAAAGTAAACATGTAAGGTTTCAAAGTAAATAGTTTTGAGTTTATTAACGTATAATGACCTGAAAAATACGGATTGTCACAGTCTCCCCATGTTAAAAGAATTTCGTCTCGAAATTCAGTTTGAGTTGCCTTCTGGAGTGGTGTTGGTAAAGAGGTGCGGATACTTGTTGTGGAATTGATCTTCACGTTCCCATGTAAACTCTGGACCTCTTCTAGATTTTCATCGAACCTTGAAAATCGAGATGCGGCTTTGCTTCAACCGCTTGACCTCTCAGTCCATAATTTTAATGGGCTCTTCCACGAAATGCAGCTTGTCATCAATTTTGATCTCATCCATCGGTATAACGAGCGATTCGTCAGACCAATACTTCTTTAGATTCGACACATGTAATGTGCTATGAACCTTGCTTAATTGTTGAGGGAGTTTGAGTCTATAAGCAACGATTCCAACTATGGCTAACACTTTGAAAGGTCTAATATACCTCCAGTTCAACTTTACCCGTTTGCCAAAACGTATGACACCTTCCTATGGTGAAACTTTTAACATAATATTGTCTCCCACTTGAAATTCTAGAGGTTTACGCCTCACATCGGCGTAACTCCTCTGGCGATCACGCGCGGCTTGAATTCTGCTCTTGATTTGGATGATCTTCTCGTCATAACGATTATGGTGCGGTACTTCGACAACTAATCTTTATTGATGATAGCGTCAAAACTATCGAGTTAAGTCAATGTTGAACGAGAGATTTAGCAAATTTACTAACGACGAACACACTAATTGATGGATTGTCCTAGGGTGACTAATGATATATCTTGACTTGTCGGCTAGGATTTGATGTAAGATGAGGTCGACTCTATGTAGTAAGGTGGAGTAAATGTATACTTAGTTACTATGCTTATTAATAAAAATGCCCATAACATGCACGACTCATGTTTACACACACAATTTTTTTGCTTTTTGGGAATATAAGTAGAAAAATTATTTTGACAAGATTTTAAGGTGACTACTCCCAACATAACATGATCCTTCCTGAATTAGACATAGGTGATCAGGCTATGTATAATTAAGGACTAACGATGCAATGCTCATTTTCGTCAAACTAGTGTTATGTATAAGGTAGTATCAAAATAATTTTATAATGTAACAAAATAATTCATAAGATGAATGTAAGGTAGCTTATAGGATGACAACAAAATAGTTTGTGAAATGACAGTAAAATAGTTTATAAGACGATATCAAAATAGCTCATAAGATGATAGTAAAATAGTTTATATGATGATAATAAAATAGTTTATAAGGTAATATTAAAATGGTTTATAAGATGATAGTAACATATGTTGGAATTAAAGATAAATTCCACATTTTTGATGTAATAATAGGATTGATAAAGATTAGGATCAATGTACTTAATAGAAAATAGTACAGGGACTACTTTTATAATTTATTTATACTTAGCACATCTCCACCAAAATGATGTAATCCTCCACACAAACTCATTTGTATCAATATCAATTGAGAAAATGTTAAAAAATTCTCTCTAAACACACACACTATTACACCATCATTTACACACACTATATCCATCAATCAAGATCTTATTGTTTAATATGTGGTGTCAAGAGCTAGTGATTGTGGATTAATGTTATATTTTTTGCTTATTTATGTTAGAGATCGAGAAATTGCTTATTTCGAGCTTATCATCTTATTTCCAGCTTATTTCGTTAGCTTATTACTCATTTCAAGGCTTATTCGTGCTTATTTCTATGCTTATTTGAACAAACTGATTGAAACAGCTTATTTGAGTGCTTATTCAGTTTAATCCAGAGCTTATTTCGTCTAGTTTTAGCTTAATTCGTGCTTATTCAGTCTACTTAATAGCTTATTCGTGTATGTGCTTAGCAGCTTATTTCGTGCTTAACCAGTCTACATATCAGCTTATTTGTTTAAGATTGTGCTTATTGCGTAATCGTGTGCTTTTTTGTTTGTCAGCTTATTTCGATTGCTTAAAATTGATATAGAGCTTCTGTTCAAAAACTGCTTAATTGTGTGCTTATTTGTAAATTTAGAGCTTGTTCTTTTAAGATTAGCCGATTCAAGTGCTTATAAAGGTTACAAATAGCTTATCAGTTTCTTATCTGCTTATTTCGATACTTATCTGTTTTAAATCTGCTTATTTTGCTTTAATAAAAAAAGAGCTTATTTTCAGATCTAAAAAGTTGTAACTGATTTTGTAACTGATTTTGGGAGGAAGTTTGACTTTCTGTTTGGTCAAAAACGCGTTTTTGGGTATACGCGTTTTACTGTACACGCGCTTTCATTTCACGCGTTTTCGGTTTGGTCAAATTTAGTCAAAAATGAGTTTTCTGATATATCTGCGGTTTGAACAAAGTGAATATGCAGTTTGAACAAAGTGAAACTGCGCTTTGACCAAAGCAGACCTGCGGTTTGACCAAAGCAGACATGCGGTTTGACAAAGCAGACATGCGGTTTGACCAAAGAAGACCTGCGGTTTGACCAAAGCAGACATGCGGTTTGACCAAAGCAGACCTGCATTTTGACCCAAGCAGACCTGCGATTTGACCAAAGCAGACCTGCGGTTTGACCATAGATTTTACATTTAAGAAGTAGAAGAACAATAACAGATCTAAACTAGATAACAGATCTTAACAAGAAACAAAAATAACGAAACAAAAAGATCTCAGTTATCATTCTTTTTGTGTTTATAACAACATGAGTTCATAAATCTTAAAGATCCATAACACAAAAAGAATACATCATCACAGATCTGTAACAAGTAACCAACATGCACAACTAGATCTAATCACATCCTTCATCTCCTCATATCAAATCAAATCCAAGACTACTCCTAATCATACCATCCACATCATACATCATCTATGCTCTCGAAACTTGAAAAGAAGATAAAAGATCTCAATTTTGGTTTGATTTCCAAGCATAAATCTTTAAAAGACTACAATCAAAACCATCTCATCATAGATCATCTGTGAAGGCTTAGCTTCTTGGTAATTTTTCGAAACAAAAACAAAGAATAATAAGAACAATCAACTATCCATATTTTTCTTTTGTTTCGGAGTAAACAAAAAATAAAAAAATCAAATAACAAAGATCTCAGTTGGGTTGTTTCGTATCTCTTAAGAGATTTACAGATCTAAAAAGATCTTCTCTCAAACAAAAAACCATTCTTCATAGATCGTGTTGAAGAAAAGCTTCTTCGTTTTATTTCCGAAAACCATAAGAAAGACAAGAACAAAAGGGTTCATATCTCTTCTTTTGTTTCGATTTACAAGGAAAAGAAAGACAAGAAACGTCAATAAATGAAAACCTACCCAATACCATTCAAAAGATCTTGATGCCGTATTGAGTGGTTTTACTTGCGTTATCATTCGAACATATCAAAGATACTAAGTGTTTGTGTTTTGTGGTGCTAAGCAACTCGAAAGGTTTATTTTGTGTGGTGTTTAATCATCTTTGTTGTGTTTTTTGATGACTGAATGTGTATGTGATAGAGTTTGTGTTGTCATGAGAAGAGATATAAGAGGCAGAGATTTGTTATTATCAGTGTAAATTGTGAGTGAGATAAAAGAGAAAAAGGCACAAAGATAAAATATTAAAATGATAGGGTTAGGGTTAGTCTGAATGTGTGGTGCGATTTATATCTGATTCTGTTTTAAGGGTATACGTTTTTGTTGGGCTTGTGACCTATTAATCTTGTGTGGGTTGGACACTACTCTATAAACATATTGGGCCGAAAAAATTACATACTGGTATTGAGTTGGACTGAGTTATCTATGGGCTGCGTTTGAGTTTGTGTTTTATCACAAAAGAGCAATAGCAATTTGTTAAACGAGAAACATATTGTCAAATTTTTGGTTTGGTACTAAATTTGTAGCAAGATAATTCGTTTAAATCATTTTAGCCAACGGTTTTAATTGCAGGTCGATAATCCGAGTGTGGTTATTTTTATGGGTATAATATTTAGTCTACGAGTTTGATTATAATTTTGGGTTCAATTTTGGGATTATTTTTAGTCTACGGTTTTAACTGAGCTTTAATAATTTTTGTTTGCGGGATATTAGATTGTGGTGATTTATTGAGCGCGACTGTCGGGATTATTCGTTGAGTATCGAGATATTTGTAAGAGACAAGATGAGTCGAGACGTGATTACGGTTGGTTCGACAATGCGGATTCCGTTGTTATATCAAGGTGAATTGTAGGAACCCGTGATCACTTTCACTTCACTATTCCAAGAAAATAAGATAAGATACAATAAAGAAGAGTAGAGAGAAGTTTAGAGAGAAAAATAAAGAGAGAAAAGGAGATGGTTGATTACAATGTAAAAATACAAATGAGACCAATACCCTCTCCACACTTAGAGAGGAGTATTTATACCAATACTTGGGCCGACCTATTAAGGCTTTCTTTTGGGTCGTGTGGTTTAATGCTAATGGGTCGGGCTCGGGATTACTTGGGCTTTAAGCCCACAACGCTTACAATATTATATTAAATAACGAGCTCAATACCCGTAACTAGCCTATTACAACATATATTAAATATTGACCGTGCTTCCATAATTAGTACCCGAGCTTCCTTGTTCGGCTCAATATTTTGAGGCTAACAATCTCCCCCGAAGCGAGGCTTTTTGCAGATTCAGAGCTTTCATGTTCACAGACATATTTTGAGGCTAACAACTCCCATAATGTGTGGTCTTCGAATTCTTGAGGTGAGATCTTGAATCTTGCTTCCTTGAACTTTGTTGAGAGTACTTTGTCGTTGAGTTCTTGAATCTTTGGTCTTTATTATATTGTAGGCTTGTTCCTTCATGCTGTGTGATCTTTGATCTTTAGCCTTTGTCATTGTCATTTGACTTTGTCTTTAATTTCGAGATCTTTAAATCTTTTCCTTGTTTGTCTTGATCGTCTTTGCCACTTTGCGATCTTGTGTCTTGACCAACATGCTCATACTTTACATCATCTTGAAAGCTCTCTAATAATCTCCCCTGAAGTTTGGTTTCTGAGGAGGGATCTTTAATATCAAAGTTTGCGGAAGTCTTTGTCTTTAATACTTGAGCTTTCTTGATTCTTGAATCTTGATGCTTATAGTATGTGTTGGGATTAAAAGACTTCATGATGATCTTGGAGTTAATACTGCCACGGTTAGAGTTACTGCTATTAAGCATAAATTAGTGCTGTTATTAATCTTAGTGAAAAATATGCTAAGTAGTTAGTATTGTTAGTTACTACTGCTAGAGTATATTACTACTGCTAGTGTAACTTAATACTGTTAGTTACTACTACTAGTATAACATAGTACTGCTAGAGTAGAGTTAGTACTGCTAGAGTAAAGTTAGTACTGCTGGTGAAGAATGAACAAAAAATATTCTAACTAGTTACTACTGATTGTACACAATTAATGCTGCTGGTGTATAAGTTACTGCTGCTAGTTCAGAGTTAATGCTGCTGATACAAAGTTACAACTGCTGACAGAGTTACAACTGCTGAATGATTACAACTGCTAATGGATAAAGATTGCTTATGTGATATGTATAAAATATTTTTGTAAAAGATACGTATAAGTTATTTGTTTAAAAGATCATGATAACTTAGGAAAATATTGTAAGCCGGTTAGGACTCCTTGGTGTATAAAAGGAGGTCATAGGGTACATAGATTAATATACCTTTCATATATCTTTCATTATTTTGTTAATCTATTCGTAGCTTCAAGGTTTTGTAAACCCTAACACTATTAAGAGTGTTCATTTTATATTGAGACTGAAAGTTTGATAAACTGGTTGTTATTGATCTTATTTAATACTGTTTCATTGAAATTCTTCTTAGTATCATTGACTAGATTCCGCATAGTCTTTGATATTCACAATCAAAGTTTCTATCATAGTTGTTTTGGATTTATTCAGTACAACTTAGCCTTATACAAGCTAAGCAAGATCTATTCTATTAGGATCAACAAGTGGTATCAAAGCTTGAGAGAAGTTTTGAATAAGACAAAACTTTACTACACACAAGATCACTTTTTCAAGAAGTAATGGATACTCAATCTACTCAAACCATCAAGCTACCCATACTCCAACCTGGTGAGTATGATCTCTGGAAGATAAGGATGGAGCAGTACCTACAGTGCATTGATTACACTCTATGGGAGATCGTAGAGAATGGTAATGTACCCATAGTAACAAAAACTATTGACGGTAAGGAGACTGTTATCCCTCCTACAAGTGTTGAAGAGAAGGCACAAAAAATGGCAGAGTTGAAGGCAAGAAGCACTTTGTTGATGGCATTACCTAATGAGCATCAATTAAAGTTCAACTCATACAAGGATGCTAAGACACTGATGCAGGCTACTGAGAACAGATTTGGAGGTAATGCTGCTATAAAGAAAACTCAGAAAAATCTTTTGAAGCAGCATTATGAAAACTTTGCTGCATCCAACACAGAATGAAAGGCTTCAAAAGCTAATTAGTCAACTGGAGATGCATGGTGAAGTTATCCCTCAAGAAGAAATCAATAAGAAGTTCTTGAGAAGTTTGTCACAAGAATGGACTATGCATACTATTGTGTGGAGGAACAAACCAGAGACTAAGACATTGAGTTTGGATGACCTCTTCAACAATCTGAAGGCTTATGAATCATAGGTCAAGGGGACATCTAGCTCAACCACAAACTCACACAATGTAGCCTTTCTGTCCTCTAGCAGCACTATCAGTGCAACTGGAGCAGTTAATACTGCTTAGGGTATTAATACTACTAGCACTAAGGGTGCTACTGATAGCTCAACAACTATTTAAAATTTAAGTGATGCTGTGTTTTATTCCTTTTTTGCTAGCCAACCAAGTATTCAACAGCTTGATAATGAAGATCTACAACAAATCCATCCTGAAGATCTAGAAGAGATGGACTTGAGGTAGAACATTGCTATGCTGACTAAGAGGGCAAAAAGATTCCTGAAGAATACTGGAAGGAAGCTGGACATGGACAACAAAGAAAGAATTGGGTTTGACAAGTCCAAGGTGGAGTGTTTCAACTGCCATAAGAGAGGACACTTTGCAAGGGAGTGCAGGGCACCCAGGAATCAAGACAGCAGGAACAGGGAGCCGACCAGAAGGGTTGTGCCAGTTGAGGAAACTACTTCAAATGCTTTAGTGTCTTAGTGTGATGGATTTGGCTATGATTAGAGTGACCAAGTAGAGGAAGGTCCAACCAATTTTGCTCTTATGGCTTATTCTTCAACAAGTTTAAATTCTCTTACAAACTCTGAGGTATCTAATGACTCAAATTGTTGTTCATCTTGTTTAGAATATGTAAAATGTAACACCCTCAAAAATGTGTCGCAAAGGAAATGTGTCCGGGGGCGTTACTTCATAATACACATTGCTAGATACAAGAGAACGACCTCTAAATGTGTCGTTTGAAAAGTAATCTCGTTGATTTCCTTGAAATTGATATAACATTTGTCCCATAATTGCATCACAATGAAAAGCTTGAAAACAACCCAACGAGATTTGATCATCTGAATATAAGTAGAAATCCATAAATGAAATCTTGTCAATTTTAGACTCCAGTACACATCAAGTAGGCCAAGCATTTAATTCACCTGAGAAAAACATGCTTAAAAAGTGTCAACATAAAGTTGGTGAGTTTATAGATTTGTTTAAGTATAATTGTTGAACCAAGGTTCTGTAAAGTATGTATGACCATTTAAATCCTTAAATGTCCTTCCAAAATGTATGATTTTTAGAAATCAAATAGTTGTAAAGTATGCATGACCATTTCAATCCCCCAAATAGTCACAAAAATGTACGTATGAACGTTGTACCGCAATTGTCCAAAGTATGTATTGCTACTTTATTCAAGGCAACGTAAATGTTTAAGTGTGTATAAAAACTTTTGATTTTATTGTACTCTAAGTTCATGAAACCGATGCACTAATGTGTACCTATCGTAGGTGTCCCCTCCAAGAACACCCGAGCAGTAATGTACCCCTTATAGGTGTCCCCTCCAAGAACACCCGGGTAGTAATGCACCCCTTGTAGGTGTCCCCTCCAAGAACACCCGGGCAGTAATGTACCCCTTATAGGTGTCCCCTCCAAGAACACCCGGGCAGTAATGTACCCCTTGCAGTAATGAATATGTGCCCCTCGCAGGTGTCCCCTCCAAGAACACCCGGGCATTTACTTGTAGTTATCAGTTCAATCCGCTTAAGCTAATCTGTAATCATTTCCAAAGTAAAGTATGTATTTGTGACCAAATATGAAGTCAAATAATGTATCCCATAGCGAACTATGTAAATGAGTATGCAAACCAATTTGTAAACGATCATGTAACAAGCATAAGTCAATCATGTGAATGAATTTGCAAACAAGCATGTTCTCACCCCAAAAATATATGTAAAACCAGTAAAACATGGGGCTATAAACTCACATCGATGTTGAAGAACGATTGGCGGGAATGCGCATATTTAAGCACAGCACAAACGGAAAACCGGAACGGCTCGATCAAGAAGTTGCGGTTTATTAACGGCTAAGACCCACTAGCCTAGGATAATGTATTTGGGTTTCCCGATGAATGGTTACGTCAACGCGACACGTTGATAAAAGATTTAGATTCCAAGTTGTAATAGTTTGGTGGTTGGTTAAATAAAATAAATCGAAAGATAAACGCAAAGTGTGTAATATATTCCGTATATATTACATATTAAGAATGAACAAGTGTATAATTCATATCGTGAATTATATGACAAAGACAAACACCCAAAAGAATAATACGAAGTGTATATAATACGCGACATGTATTTTATATGAAAATAAAATAAAAGTATATAATACCTTGCAAGTATTATATAAGAACCATGAGAAAAATAATCAAAACAACATAATTCGACACGTTTTCGGAAATCACCAATTTAATTAATAAAGCGTTCTTGCATAAAAATAACCGCACGTTTTAATGTTACGAATCATGTAACCGATGTTTGTAAAGCTTTTACAAAAGTTATGACCTTATCTTCCAGTCGAGAATTATAATATTTTTATAATTTAGTATTTCGTTACGACTTTTAACTAAACTAGTTGCCTTGTTGTAAAAGTATAGTTCTCGTTCGTTTAACTGGTTATTGTATAGTTATAAATTAAACAATCTTAAAACTATATAACTTAATCCTTTTTCAATCAATCCGTGTTGCAATTACTCGCGCGTTTTATATATATATATATATATATATATATATATATATATTTATTTATTTAAACTAACGAAATAATAAATATTACATTTATTTAACCATTTAAAACCACCAATATATCCGGTTTTTATATTTATAAAATTTTACGATATATTTATTGTTGATTTATATAAACAAAACGCACCCTTGTTGTTTCGCTAAACCAAACGCACCCTTATGATGAAACTGTTACACCAAACGCACCCTATTCGGTTTTCGGCCTACCTAAACGTACCCTAACCGTGATTCTGCGCAACCAAACGCACCCTTATTGATTTCTGTCAAACCTAACGCACCTATTTTGGTGTTTCTATCACAACCAAACGCACCCTTGGTGCTTAACTCAAATCCAAATGCACCCTTTGGTCGTTTTATGAAACCAAATGCACCCTTTATGGCTGTTAACAGCAAACCAACCGCACCCTTTCGTTTATCTTAAACCCAAACACCCCTATTCTGTTATAACCTAAACCAAACACACCCTTTGGTAGTTAATGACAGAACCAAACGCACCCTTTACGCTGTTAACCTCACAACCAAACACTCCTATGGCTGTTAACCCCAAACGCACCCCTCTCGGTGTTCTTGTTAAACCAAACGCACCCCTATGTTGAGACAACCAAACGCACCCTTACTGTTTTAATAATAAAAAGAAACAAATGCACCCTATGGTGGTGCGGTTGTGACGGGGTGGAGGTGAGGATGACGAGGTGATGGTGGTGGTTGTCGTGGAGTTGATGGCGGTGACGAGGGGGTGGTGGTGCGGCGTGGTAGATGGGGGTGATGTGGGTGGTGATGATGTTGTTGGTGGTGGCAGTGGCGTCGGCTGGTGGTGAGGACGAAGGTGAGGCGCGTGGCGGCGCGTGGTCCCGTAGATCGGATAGATCGGGTGAAGATCTACATATTTTATATTTTTAGGTGGCGGCCGACGATGGCGGCGGTGACCGGGAAACTCGCCGGAAAAGTTTTCCGGCGGCCGGAATTTTGAGAGGGAGGAAGGAAGAGATGGAGTGTTGTATGTGTGCATACACCCCTTTACATTTTTAAAAACCAAACGCACCCTACTCGCTGACCCAGATTCGAACGCACCCTCGTGGGTGTTTATAAAACCAAACGAACCCTATGTGGTCGTTTTACAAACCAGACGCACCCTTATTGATGCTTATAAGAAAACCAAATACACCCTTGGTGGAGCCTGTTAAACCGAACACACCCTTGTAGGTGGTTCGTGACAGCGGTGGCTGTGATGATGACGTCGTGATAGTGATGGTGGAGTTATGATGATGATGGCGGCAGCGGTGGTGGGTGGTGTGGAGGTGGCGCGTGGTGGTGGGGATCGGATAGATCGGTTGATGGGGAGGCTTTTGGGACTTGGTCGGAAAACTCGCCGGAAAAGTTTTCCGGCGACGGTTGGCCGGAAAAGATGGCCGGAGGTGGGGCGGCGACGGTGGAACTCGCCGAAAAAATATGAGAGAGAGAAGTGAGTGTGTGTGTGTATATTTTTGATGAAATGAAAAAAAATATATAACTTTTTATATATATATTAAAAGTTATAAAGTGAAATGATAAATGCCCAATAGTTTAGGGTTGATTATATAAATATTTCACAGGGACCAAAAGTGTAAATTTTGGTAATTAATGGTTCGGGGCTCGTTTGAACCATTTAACGGACGATTCAAAACACGAAACTTGCGCCATTGCGTTCCAAATAATTTTTCCCATAAAAACAAGTATTCACTCGACTAATTTTCATAAACGTTTTATACAATTTATTTAAAACGTTTATTATTTATTTATATATTTCTGATAAACTTTGTCCGTAAAATGATCTTTTACTCGAATATTTGCGTCTTCAACAAACGTTACTGAATAAAATGATGACTAATTTATTAAATATTTTTATTTAATAAAAGTGTTAATTAAATATAAGAGTAAATTGCAAAAATCATCCTTGTGGTTTGTAGTTTGTGGCACTAATCATCCCTAGCCGATACTATTGGCACTAATCATCCCTGAGTGGTGAAACGTTCGACAAAAATCATCCCTAGAGGGATGATTTTTGCAAAACTTTTTGTTAAACTTTTTGCAAAAATCATCCCCAATAAGGATGATTTTTGCCAGATATTTGCCACGCAGGGATGATTAGTGCCAATAGTATCGGCTAGGGATGATTAGTGCCACAAACTACAAACCACATGGATGATTTTTGCAATTTACTCTAAATATAATTTAATTATTTTCTTGTTTCTATAATCTTGCGAGGGCATTTCAGTCACTTTCTGTCTGTTTTCGGGTCTCGGGGAAAACTAAAAAGTTGTCCGGAATATCGTTTTACATCAAATTGCTTTAGAGTCCGAATCATGAAAACGTGATTTAGTGGTTCGTTTTTGATAAGTCAGCTTAGGAATAACATATATCTTGTTCGTTTTCAAGTCAAATAAGTTAAAAATAACTTGTACATGAGAGATGTAATAATAATTATGATTTATTATTTAAAATATGTTCCGAAAATTTTACCGGTCACGCGGTAATCGCTTTTACATGACAATAAAAGACCAAAAGTCAAAAAGTCAAGTCAGACCCAAAAAGTCAAAGGGTAAAATAGTCATTTAAAATTTCAAAAATTACCGGATGTTACAGTACCTACCCCTTAAAGAAATCTCGTCCCGAGATTAAATTTGTGTTAACAGTTTGTGTGACCAAGAAAAGATTTAAGATTTAATAATCCAGCTCTAAACAAGACGCTGATAACTTTATTCAGCAAAATTCGGTGTTTCGACTCAATATACCAAAAATTTTGGCTAGGTTTGACCAGGATAATTAATCCATCAAAATGGGTATCTCAAAATCCTTACAGATCTTATGATTGATATAACCGCGTCATGAAGAAAGTCTCTTAATAGTGAAAACATCAAAGGAGAAAGTGTAGTCGCATGAGTATGGTTGTATAAAGTTTTAACTGTTCCAGGATGGAGTCTCGTTTCTGATATATGTAATGTTCGATGATTAATAGCGGACGAGGGTCATGGATGTAAGTATCCAACTTACTTGGCAGTACTAGGATGTATCGCGACCTAAGTCTTCGTACTAGTAGCCCAAAATGAATAGTTTGACTATCTCTTTCATCGATATGTGTTTATCTGGTTTACGAGGGTTGCATTACCTATTGGATAAAGTTTTACAAGCTGGGATGTATCGCGACTTAAGTCTTCGCACTAGTGGACCGCTCCAGGACCCAACAACAATAACTATAACAAATAGTAATAGGATGCCGAGAGTGAGGACATTTTGAGGAACAATATCCCTAGAATAAAGTTCAACAATTAGGAGAAGCTCGCGGAAGAGCTTATGCGATAGACGGCGGAATATGGTACTCAGTCGTTAGTTTAAGGATGAATCAACTCCATTAGTTCAACTGTGCAACAAGTCTGTTAGTTCCACGAACAGTTCGTGATTGCAAGGATTTGCAATGGCAAAAGTAATATCTTAAGAATGAGATCATGTAGTTCCAAGAGAGGCCTTAAGATTCTGCTGAGTGGTAAGGCACAATTGTATTTCTAGACTTTTTAATGGATTCCGGTGATTATCGTGTTCGAGTTTATACTCGTGTCATATTGGATACCATTAAGCCCACTCATTTATAATTCATTACTTACATAAAGGAGCGTCCTAATTTATGTAAGTAAGAAATGATAAACTTATGGTTCGGGGATTTACAATTTCTTTATTTAACTGAAGAGGCGTCCCAATCCTTTTAAATAAAGAGATTATAAATCATCCTACTTAATAATTTCTGATGCACTACGCGTACTGACATAACCTTCAAGGTGATGGATAACATGACGATGCATGTGCTTCTAATGAGTATGGGGCGAGTGTTTAAAACTCATCTTCAAAGGCGGGAAGTAAAACTACCAAGGAATATCGACTTAGAGTTCAAGATAGTTAATGAGTACTCAGTTAGAGTAAACAAGGTAAGGGTCTCTATGAACGAGTCAACATAGCAATTATCATATCAATCCTCCTATTACATGTCCCGCCCATACAAGACTTGTAATACTTAGATTCATACATAATCCCATGTAAACAGAATTGTGACGGGTTTTGTTAACATAGCAATTATCATATCAATCCTCATATTACATGTCTCGCCCATACAAGACTTGTAATACTTAGATTCATACATAATTCTATGTAAACAAAAATTATGACGGTCTTTGTGTAATACGATATTGTATAAAGCTATGAAGAAAAGTAGTATTCTTAGAGACCATTGTTTAACTTACAATTTCCGAGAACGAAGTGAGACCATTGTGCAACTTATAATGTCTAAGAAGTAAAATGAGACCATTGTGCAACTCACAATGTCTGAGGAAATGTTCTAGTATTTATATAATAAACTCTTATATAAATAAACGTACGATATATGCAAAAAGGGATGCAAGCATATATATTATATATATGTATGTCATGTAAGCACTTAAGGTAACAAGTAACCTAAGCAAGTAAGCAAGTAGTGTGTATGCACTTTGAAAATGTTTGTTGTGATGCAATGCTTGTGAAAACGGTTATAGTCTAGGGTAAAATATGCAACCTAGTTCCCTATAACCAGTGCTCTAATACCAATCTGTAACACCCCCAAAAATGTGTCGCAGCGGAAATATGTCCGGGGGCGTTACTTCATAATACAACAGCACAAGATACAAGAGAACGACCTCTAAATGTGTCGTTTGAAAAGTAATCTCGTTGATTTCCTTGAAATTGATATAACATTTGTCCCATAATTGCATCACAATGAAAAGCTTGAAAACAACCCAACGAGATTTGATCATTTGTATGTAAGTAGAAATCCATGAATGAAATCTTGTCAAATTTAGACTCCAGTGCACATCAAGTAGGCCAAGCATCTAATTCACCTGAGAAAAACATGCTTAAAAAGTGTCAACATAAAGTTGGTGAGTTCATAGGTTTTTGTAAGTATAAATGTTGAACCAAGGTTCTGTAAAGTGTGTATGACCATTTAAATCCTTAAATGTCCTTCCAAAATGTATGTATGATTTTTAGAAATCAAATAGTTGTAAAGTATGCATGACCATTTCAATCCCCAAATAGTCACAAAAATGTACGTATGAACGTTAAACCGCAATTGTTCAAAGCATGTATGATATTTATATTTATCACCATAATGTTTCAAGTATGTATTGCCACTTTCTTCAAGGCACAGTAAATATCCATGTGAGTATAAAACAATGATTACAATTACTTTAAGTTCATGAAACTGTGACGTAGACTTGTATGTATGCCACTTTATTCAAGGCACAGTAAGAGTGTACCCATAGTAGGTATTCCTTCCAAGAACACCCGGGCAATAATGAAAATAATATGTACCCATCATAGGTGTCCCCTCCAAGAACACTCAGGCATTTCTGAAAATATTCATGTGTATGTAATTGTTGGCCCTGAAGACTCAACCAATCGTATTCTGACATGTTATAACGTTCGTTTGCATAGTGATAGCTAATTACCCGAACGGGGGTTGTCAATCCCGAATAGATCTATTTCATAACATTCGCGCTCACCCTCCAAGTGATTTACAGTTCATGCAACCTAAGCTAATCCATAATCATTCGAGTAAAAGTATAGTTGTTGCATCCATAAGTAAAAAACCAATGTTGTATCTCACCGTGAGATATGCATATGAGTGTATAACCAATTTATAGCGAGTGTTCACGCCCAAAAATTAAACCAAGTATTGTATCTCATCGCGAGATATATAAATAAATATGTAAACCAATTTGTAATCAACCATGTAAATGCATTTGTAAACAAGCATGTTCTCACCCCAAAAATATATGTAAAACCAGTAAAAACAGGGGGGCTATAAACTCACATTGATGATGAAGAACGATTGGCGGGAATGTACACATTGAGTACAAGACAAAACGGAAACTGGAACGGCTCGACCAAAAAGTTGCAGCTTAACTTAACTGCCCAACACGAAACGGAAGATCGAAGCGGCTCCGATTAAGAATGCAAACTAACTTAAACACTAAGTCCCACTAGCCGAGGAAAATGTATTTAGGTTTTCCCCGGTGAAATGGTTTGCATCAACGCGACAACGATTAATAAAAGATCATATGTTAAAGTTGTAATAGTTTGGTGGTTGGTTAAATAAAATAAATGGAAAGATAAAAGCAAAGTATGTAATATATTCTTTATATATTACATATGAAAAATAACCCTTATATAACTCATACCGTGAATTATATAACGAAGACAAACAGTCCAAAGATTTATGCGGCTATAATAATAAAGTTTTTTCTATTATTATATAATAAGTGAGTAAATTCATTGAAACCAAATAATTACACACCATATAGTTAATAAGAAGTCTTTGCATAAAAGTAGACATACGTCTTAAAGTTATAGTTTAAACAAACGTTTATGATGTTATCTTCTAGATGATATTTATAAAATAATAAAATAATATTTTATAAATTATATTTTCGCTTCCATTCGACAGGTCGGATCTAAAATAGTTTATCTCATGGTAAAAAAGTATAGTTTTTTGCTCTTTATCCGGTTTAATTGGTATATTATACAAATTATAAATCTGTAAAATATACCTTAGTCCATTTTATCGGTTTTTAAAATAATAGAGAGCTTTATAAAACATTACTAAATATAAAAATTTAAAAAAAATTATCGTCATGACGCTTCTACGTTATATCACGTTTTCCCATACATTTATAAAACCTAATGTTTTTCCACTTTTCAACCAACCGCGTGTTGCAAAACATCTACGTGTTTTAGATATATATTTATATATAAACTAAAACAAAGTAATAAATATTATATTTATTTAACCATTTTAAACCACCAATATATATATCCGGTTTATAATTTATAAATCTCGTAATAAATTTGTATTAATTGATTATTATAATTTTGTTAACCCAAACGCGCCCTTAGTGTGTTAACTGCCAAACCCCAACGCCCCTGGTGTTGGTTAATCTCAAAACCAAACAAACCCCTGTTTGTTAATCTCTATACCAAACACCCCGTATTGTTGTTCCTACACAACCCAAACACGCCCATATGTTTATCGGTTAAGCCAAACACCTCACAATACCTTGGCATAAACCCCGAGCCAAACGCCCCCTTTGGGGTTGTTTTACCACAAACCAAACGCACTCTTATTTATTAACAGCAAATCCAAACGCACCCTTTGTTGAATTTTACACAGCCAAACGCTCCCTCTTTCGTTTATATCAAAACCAACCGCACCTAGGCTGTTTACACAGCCAACCAACGCACCCTTGGTGCTTAATATGAAAATCAAGTGCACCCTCGTGGTGTTAACCATATAAACAAATGCACCCTTACTGGTATAAATTAAACCAACGCACCCTATTGGCATGAAACAGACCAAACGCACCCCTTAGGTGCGATACAAAACCCAGACGCACCCTATGGCTGAAAATAGCACGAACCCGACGCACCCTTTGTGGTGGGTGGACTGCCAAAACAAACACCCTTGTGGTGTTTATTACAACCAACACACCCTTCTTGGTGCTTCGCTCACAACCGAACGCACCCTTGGTGGTTCTTTATAAACCAAACGCAACCTTGTTGGGTTCTTAATAAACCAAACGCATCCTAGTGGCCGAGAATGAAACTCACTCACCCATGGTGGTGGCTGAGCAACACCCACGCACCCATGGTGGTGGCTGTTAAACCCACGCACCCTTTTAGGGTCGTGGTGATGATGGGAGACAGCGGGTGGCGTGGTGTTGGCTGGGAGATGGGGATGAAGGTGGCGGAGGTGGTGACGCGCTGAGAACACCGAGGGGGGGGGGGCGGGTGAAGCGCGTTGAGGCGAGTATAGTTAGGATCGGGTTAAATCGGGCAATAAGAACACATTTGGGTCATGGCCGAAAAGTTTCCGTCGACGGCGGCGAGGTGTGTGGCCGTGGCCGAATCCCCAGCGGCGGTGGCCGGACATGGGGGAGGGAGAGAGTGTTGTTTATGTGTGTGTATTTTGTTATATCAAAATGAAAGAAATGAAATAAAAAGTATAAAACTTTTTTTATATATAAAAAGTTTATAAACAAAGTGTAATGTGTAATATAGTTGAGGGTAATTCTGTAAGTTTTTAATATAGTTTTGATAATTATCGGTTCGGGACTCGTTTGAACGACTTAACGGATGATTCAACACACGAAACTTGCGCCATTGTTTTCCAAATAATTTTTCCCACAAAAACGAGTATTCATTTGATAGCACTTCATAAATATTTTTATAACATTTATAAAAATATTTGTTATTAATTTTGGAAAACCCGGTTATGTCTTGCCCGAAAGTAAAAATACAAATAAATTTCTAACTCGTTTATTCGCGTTATCAATAAACGTTTTCGAATAAAATGATGACTAGTTTATTAAATATTTTTATTTAATAAAAAACGTTAATTAAATATAATTTAATTACTTTCTCGTTTCTAAATCTTGCGAGGGCATTTCAGTCACTTTCTGACTGTTTTCGGGTCTTGGTCAAAGCTAAAAAGTTTCAAGGAATGTCGTTTTTACATCACATTGCATTAGAGTCCGAAATGAAAACGTGAATTTAGTGGTCGTTTCTGATACGTACTTATAAATAACATATATCTTTTCGATTTCGAGCCAAAATAAGTTAAAAAATAACTTCCCTTTGAGAGAATATAAATTAAAATAGAATTATTATGTAAAATATGTTCCCGAAAATTTTACCGGTTACGCGGTTTTCGCTTTTATGTGACAATGAACGACCAAAAGTCAAAAAGGTCAAGTCAGATTCGAAAAGTCAAAGATTAAAATAGTCCTTTAAAATTTCGAAAATTCTCGGATGTTACACGCAGGAAAAAATAAACTTACACTATTAAACATAAAAAAACGCGCGAAAAAACAAAAGAAATAAAAATAAAAAATTAACGCTCCGCAAACAACGCGCGAAAAAATTACGCCCGCAGTAAGCGCAATATCTTTGCTTGTTTAATATAAATCAGCAATATAGCAAAAAAAAAAAAAAAAAAAAAGGTAATTAACGGAATAATATCACCTGATTAGTAGTTTTTTTTTAACGGCGAATTTTATTGAGAGAAAAAACTAGTAAGGAGGTAGATATAGATGAAGATTTAAGAGAATAATATATGATTGAATCGACTGTGAATTGCCTTGATCGCCCACAAATCACTATGCACTTTTTTTATCTGGTTGTAACACCGGGACTTTTTCAATTTGTGAGTTATTATGTCATTTGTGAGATAAACTAGCTAAACGAAACTTCTAACATTATGTGTTTAACATTGTTTGCAAAGTTACGTGAGCTTGAATAATATCATACGTCAATTATTTGTGAAACTCATTTTAGCTAAATAAAACCGATGTTTTGCGTTTAAAATTGCGGCTCTTTAATTTCGTCTCATTTTCTATCATTTTTCAATTAGATTATTGTAGCTATAGTATAAATGTTTTGCTTTCCTTATTTGATAATTATGAATAGCGAGTAGTTTAATTAACGATTGTTAAGTGATATTTGTGAATTGAAAATTAAGTGTGGATTGATAAAAGGTTTAGAGATTAATAATTTGTCGGATTATTTAGATTTGTAAGTTGATTGTTTAAAGGGCAAAATCCGAAGAATAATCAAGTTACACATCTAGTAATTATTTTCTTTTTAAGAGATCCTTTTCAAAATAAACCAACGTTGTGAGAAGATTATCTTTTCAAAGGATTATAATTCGTTAATAAACCTAAATTCACACTTAAGGAACCTTTCACGTCACTTAGCAAGCATATTAGTCATTTATCTCTTTTAAAGCATATTTGTCATTTATATCTTTTAGATCAATGTTAGTTTAATCTTGTAGTTTTAATCTTAGAATTAATATTAGTTTAATTTTTAGTATAAAAATAGTTTTAAAAAACAAAACCAAAAACTTTATATACAATCAAGCTCGATTTACAACTTGAACATAGATTTTCATTCACCTCTCACTGAGGAAAATGATACCCGTGTTGATTACTTTTTATTCTTTCCTAAGAATAATTTGTATGATACTTAGCTTGCGTATACGTATATGTATTTTATAAATATATATATATATATATATATATATATATATATATATATATATATATATATATATATATATATATATATATATATATTATATATATATTAATATAATATATATATATATATATATATATATAAATCTATGATATATAGTTTATTTGATAAACGTGTGAAAAACGACTAACATCAAAATGGCGCCGTTACCGGGGAGAGGTGTAGCGATTTTTACGGGATTGTTTGTGTTCGAGCCTTGAAGATCCTTTCTTCGGAAAGTTTATTTTCGTTCTTATAAAAAATATAAAAATCCAAAAGTATTTTTCTTCTTATTTTATTTTTTCTTTTCTTTTATAAATATTAAAAATACCAAAAATATTTTTATTAATATTATCTTTATAAAAATTTTCAAAAATAATCTTCTTTATCCTCTTATTCATTTAATTCTCTTCTTCTTTATCCTCTTATCCGTTTAATTCTTTGACATGTCTTCATATAACCATTTTGGTTGCTCGAGGTGTGGAAGTCCGTTTAATGGGAAAACTGACCGGGCTGTACAGTGTAGAGGAATCCCGAAAAAAAATGAGTTTGTCTATGACCCAAATCCTTATTCTTATAATGAAACACCGAACTTCTTCTACCAACCTCCACAGCCCCAGTACGAGACATACTCGTGTGAGTTATGTGGGAACAATTCTCACTATGGTTTTGATTGTCCGCCACGGTTACCGCTTGTCTATGAGCAGGAACCGTGTTACAATCAAAACTTTAGTGATAATTATTATCCACAAAATTCACCGAGTTTTCCACAACAATATCTTTGCTGTGGAAACTGTGGGGGTCCTCATGAAAGTTTTCAATGTCAACCGATGAATCAAAACCACTTTGAGCATAATTCTAACTATTTTGGTTTTGACCAACCCCCGCAGTATTTCATCAATCATCACGAAGACCTTAATCAGCAAAGAATAAGTGATGTGTACGTTATACGGGATAAACTAGAAGAGTCACATAATGAAATTCTCAACATGGTGCTATCATTTTGTGAAATGTTAATTCAACGAAAGCAGACGGCTAATGTTAGTACTTATACTCCCGAACCTTCGCGACATTACAATTACAAGGATGATGAACTCCTATTCTTAAAGCCTTTTAAATAAATTTTATAAAAATTTTATTCTATTTTTTTGTTATTTAATAAATGGTTAAAATGGGGGTGCTTGCGAATTAAATGATTTTTGAACCTTTTAATGGACCTTTTTCTGTCTTGTTGATTGTGAGCGAGTTATAATTTAAAAAGGGGATAAAATTATTTATTTCCGTGTTTGTTTTATTTACATTGCGTGTGGGACCAGCAATGACTTAGTGTGGTGGAATTTGATGTTTGCAAAAACACATATCTTTTATAACCCGGAAAACACTATTAATATGACTAAAAATACTAAAATATAGATAATTATTGTGCATATATGCTTGTTTGGTATTTTTTTATGTCTTGCAGGTAAAAGGTTTGAAAACGATGCAAAAACGGGTATTTTACGGGTTCGTCGCGATCAAGAGTGCCTATTATTTAAAATTAAGACAAAGTCGTGAAAATGTATTCTCGAGCATGCCATTGGAAAGAGCACGAGAAAACGAGTCCAGCGGTGCATTCGGATCTTATTGGACCAACCCGTAACCCATTTTATAGACCTGGCCAGCCCAAACAAGTAAAAGCCCAATACAAAAATGAAATAATCTGAATTATATTGAGGGTGCTGGCGTCAGCATGACGTCACCTCACATGTCTGCTAATTAAATCCTAAGCCCTCACTACAATTTGGATAAGCAAATGAGGTTACGACACATGGTTGGGGCATTTATTCTTCTCAAATTTCATTGACTTTGCCAGTGACTAAATGTGTAAATATATAAGGGGAATACTAACATGCATTAAAAAAATGAATCTATCTCAATGTAAGGTGCTGTTTGTTTATTAAGAGGCTCTGGATCTGAATCTGATTCGCACATCTGAATCTGAATATTTGATCGAAAAGTCTGAATCTGATTCCCATCTTAATCTGAATAAGTGGTTGAGAAGTCTGAATCTGAATGAAATATAACTGTTTGTTTTGATAAAAATGTATATATGTGGTAAACAATAGTTTTTACAATTTAAATATAAAACGATTGCATTCGTACAAAAAATAAATTTTATTAAATAAAAAAACAAATTTTATAATATAATCAATTTAAAGTTAAAAGTATTTAAAAAAACATGCAATCTCATGTTTATTCGACAAAAATAAACGTGTTAACGATTAACTAAATGAGTCGTGTTAGAATTAAGATGTATGAGTCCGAAACCGTACCATTCAATTTGAACAAAATATAATTGGCACATATAATCTTATACATTCTTTATATAACAAAACATATGCAATCATTCTTTTTTAATACTTTTAATACAAAAGATAAAAGTGAAACAAGAAAAATAATCAAGAAATGAAAAAAAACATTAAAAAAATAACAACAAAGTAGAAAAAAAATAAAAAAAATACATTAAGAGGTGTTAAGACAGCCCCTCTACATCTAGTTCAGTAAGAGGTTTGTGGATCTTACTGCCTCTTAATGGTCAGAAAAAAAACAAACGCTCTTAACAGTGTTTGCCTCTTACCGCCTCTGAATGACATGAAAAAAAACAAACAGTCTTAATGACCTAAATATCTGACCGCGTCTGAATGAGTCAGATTAAGATGCTGTTAAGCCTAGTTATTATTAAAAAACAAACACCACCTAACATGCGTTAACAAAATGATGCCCCTTCTGAAATGCTGCCTTGGGCCGTTGCCCACCTGGCCCAACACAAAGGCCGACCCTGCCCCTGTTCACATACAATATGAGGTACCGTTGAAACACAAGCCCTTTAGTAAGATACAACACCATATGTCAAATTTCATTTAAAGACGTAAAGTAACATCTATACGAAACTTCAGTTTCATTATAGGAAAAGGACATATCAATAATTATCACATGAAATTATCAAACACAGATTTGATAAATCAATATCTTCTATACTAGCTAAGATAATTAAAAAATAATTTATGGTGTATTTATCTAGCCATAAAAAAAGTGAACTGTTATTGTGATATATGTCCCCATTTTGTTTGTTTGTTTTTTTGTTTTTTTTACTGTTTTCCCAAACAAAAACGTGAAAATTTAAGAATCTTTGTCCAGAAGATTCGAGCCATCGTCATGAAAGATTAAGCCTCGAAATGAACCAAATGCGCAACTGAGGCTTTTGTGGCGTGTTATTGTTTTAGCATATCCTAACAGGTGTACTTATTTGAAGGATTGAACAGCTAGCACATGTTACGCGACTAACTGAAATCCGCACAGGTTGCTTTGACAATGTAAAAGCGGGGCCGGCTAAAATTTCGAAATTTTTTAGGGTTCTTAAGCGAAATTAAATAATAAACATTTGGAGAAGATTTTAATTTTTAAATGTAAAATGACACCTGTTAATAATTATATAATGCAAAATTAGTTATCTACACATTTAACATATTGTAATGTGACAAATTTTTAGGGCCGCTGAAATTTTAAAGGCCCTTGCGGTTCCCACAAGATCAACCCTGCACACACCTCATAGAACGCCCTATAAAGAAAGGCTTGTTTTTTTCAGTTCGGTTGTTTGGTGTCTTCGTTTCCACTTTCTGTAGATCGTATCTTTTTATGATCTGCGTCTTTGCTGGCTGTATAGCGAATGTATATATATATATTTTTTGCTCAAAGAATATACACATATTTTTCCGCTGTTGTTCTAGTAACATTATGTTAACACGTTTTAAAGAAGAAAAAGTAAGCGATATATTGTTTATTTCGTGAAATACACACTATAGATTTTCATTTGTTAAATCAAATAATTATTGAAATATAAAAGCATTTTGAACACGAAATAAAGGTGACAACTACTGGTGGACCATGAAATAATACTAATGCAAGATCCTATCGCTTATCGTTTATACGTTCATCATACTCTTGGACCCACCACGTATCCTTAATCTCCAACTCAATTCACGCTGATAAAATGAAACGAATGTTTCAAAAACCGGGTCTTTAATCGATCAAGTCGAGTCACCGGGTTATCGGTTTAACCGGTTCAATCGTCAGATCAACCCGGTTTTCAAAATAATAATAATAATAATAATAATAATAATAATAATAATAATATTTGCAACGATACAAAAAAATGTATATATATAAATCATGAATATACCTTATATTGAGCCTAAAAACGATTTATTATAAATATAACATGTAACAAAAAAAATTTACGTCGCAAATATATATAAAAAACTTGTTTTATTTGCAAAAAAACATGAATAAACCAAAACTCGGCCGGGTCTCGAGAACCGGGATGACCCGGGTCACCTTATCCCGGCGGGGTCTAACCCGTTTCATATTTTCGAAACCCGGTTAGACCCGCCGGGTTTAAGGTGACCCGGGTCATCCCGGTTCTCGAGACCCGGCCGAGTTTTGGTTTTTTCATGTTTTTTTGCAAATAAAACAAGTTTTTTATATATATTTGCGACGTAAATATTTTTTGTTACATGTTATATTTATAATAAATCGTTTTTAGGCTCAATATAAGGTATATTCATGATTTATATATATACATTTTTTGTATCCTTGCAAATATTATTATTATTATTTTGAAAACCGGGTTAATTTGACGATCGAACCGATTGAACCGATAACCCGGTGACCCGGTGACTCGGTGACTCGACTTGTTCTATTAGAAACATTGGTTTCATCTTATCAGCGTGAATTGAGTTGGAGATTAAGGACACGTGGTGGGTCCAAGAGTATGATGAACGTATAAACGATAAGCGATAGGATCTTGCATTAGTATTATTTCATGGTGATGGTCCACCAGTAGTTGTCACCTTTATTTCGTGTTCAAAATGCTTTTATATTTCAATAATTATTTGATTTAACAAATGAAAATCTATAGTGTGTATTTCACGAAATAAACAATATATCGCTTACTTTTTCTTCTTTAAAACGTGTTAACATAATGTTACTAGAACAACAGCGGAAAAATATGTGTATATTCTTTGAGCAAAAAATATATATATATACATTCGCTATACAGCCAGCAAAGACGCAGATCATAAAAAGATACGATCTACAGAAAGTGGAAACGAAGACACCAAACAACCGAACTGAAAAAAAAAACAAGCCTTTCTTATAGGGCCGTCTTTGAGGGTGTGCGGGGTGGGCAACCGCACAGGGCCTTAAAATTTCAGCGGCCCTAAAATTTGTCACATTAACAATATGTTAAATGTTTAGATAACTAATTTGCATTATATATTATAAACAGTGTCATTTTACATATAAAAATCCTTCTCCCAAATGTCTTATTATTTAATTTCGCTTAAGACCCTAAAAAATTTCAGAAATTTTAAGACGGCCCCGCTTCCTTACATTGTCCAAAGCAACCTGTGCGGATTTCAGTTAGTCGCGTAACATGTGCTAGCTGTTCAATCCTTCAAATAAGTACACCTGTTAGGATATGCTAAAACAATAACACGCCACAAAACCCAGATGCGCCTTTGGTTATTTTCGAGCATAATCTTTCATTACGATGGCATTCGAATCTTCTGGACAAAGATTCTTAAATTTTCACGTTTTTGTTTGGGAAAACTGTAAAAAAAACAAAAAAACAAACAAACAAAATGGGGACATATATCACAATAATAGTTCACTTTTTTTATGGCTAGATAAATACACCATAAATTATTTTTTAATTATCTTAGCTAGTATAGAAGATATTGATTTATCAAATCTGTGTTTGATAATTTCATGTGATAATTATTGATATGTCCTTTTCCTATAATGAAACTGAAGTTTCGTATAGATGTTACTTTACGTCTTTAAATGAAATTTGACATATGGTGTTGTATCTTACTAAAGGGCTTGTGTTTCAACGGTACCTCATATTGTATGTGAACAGGGGCAGGGTCGGCCTTTGTGTTGGGCCAGGTGGGCAACGGCCCAAGGCAGCATTTCAGAAGGGGCATCATTTTGTTAACGCATTTAGGTGGTGTTTGTTTTTTAATAAATACCTCTTAACAGCATCTTAATCTGACTCATTCAGACGCGGTCAGATATTTAGGTCATTAAGACTGTTTGTTTTTTTTCATGTCATTCAGAGGCGGTAAGAGGCAAACACTGTTAAGAGCGTTTGTTTTTTTTCTGCCATTAAGAGTCAGTAATATCCACAAACTCTTACGGAACAAGATGTAGACAGGGGCTTCTTAACACCTCTTAATGTATTTTTTTTATTTATTTTCTACTTTGTTGTTATTTTTTTAATGTTTTTTTCATTTCTTGATTATTTTTCTTGTTTCACTTTTATCTTTTGTATTAAAATAGAATGATTGCTTATGTTTTGTTATATAAAGAATGTATAAGATTATATGTGTCAATTATATTTTGTTCAAATTGAATGGTACGGTTTCGGACGCATACATCTTAATTCTAACACGACTCATTTAGTTTAATCGTTAACACTTTTAATTTGTCGAATTTTAAACATAGATTGCATGTTTTTTAAATACTATTATAACTTTAAATTGATTATATTATAAAATTTGTTTTTTATTTAATAAAAATTAATTTTTTGTGCGAATGCAATCGTTTTTAATATTTTAAATGTAAAAAACTATTGTTTACCACATATATACATTTTTATCAAAACAAACAGTTATATTTCATTCAGATTCAGACTTCTCAACCACTTATTCAGATTAAGATGGGAATCAGATTCAGACTTTTCTACCGAATATTCAGATTCAGATGTGCAATCAATTCCATATCCAAGCCTCTTAATAAACAAACAGCACCTTACAATAGTAGATTCATTTTTTTAATGCATGTTAGTATTCCCCTTATATATTTACACATTTAGTCACTGGCAAAGTCAATGAAATTTGAGAAGTATAAATGCCGCAACCACGTGTCGTAACCTCATTTGCTTATCCAAATTGTAGTGCTCCCTCACGTGAGGGCTTAGGATTTAATTAGCATACATGTGAGGGTGACGTCATGCGGACGTCAGCACCCTCAATATAATTAAGATTATTTCATTTTTGTATTGGGCTTTTACTTGTTTGGGCTGGCCAGGTCCATAAAATGGTTTCGGTTGTCCCAATAAGATCCGAAATTAAATAAAAAAAAAAAAAAAAAAAAAAAAAAAAATAAAAAAAAAAAAAAAAAAAAAAAAAAAAAAAAAAAAAAAAAAAAAAAAAAAAAAAGAATAAAGAATAAAAAAAAAAATAAAAAAAAAAAAAAAAAAAAAAAAGAAAAAAAAAAAAAAAAAAAAAAAAAAAAAAAATAAAAAAAAAAAAAAAAAAAAAAAAAAAAAAAAAAAAAAAAAAAAAAAAAAAATAAAAAACAAAAAAAAAAAAAAAAAAAAAAAAAAAGAATAAAAAAAAAAAACAAAAAAAAAGAAAAAAAAAAAAAAAAAAAAACAAAAATAAAATATGAAGCACCGCTGACTCGTTTTCTCGTGCTCTTTCCAATGGTATGCTCGGGAACTTTTTACGACTTTGTCTTAGTTTTGAATATTAGGCACTCTTGATCGCGACGAACCCGTAAATACCCGTTTTTGCTTCGTTTTCAATCCATTTTACCTGCAAGACATAAAAATACCAAACAAACATATTTGCAAGATAATTATCCAATAATTAGCATTTATATCCAATATTATGTTTTTCCGGGTATAAAAGATGTGTGTTTTAGCAAACATCAAATTCCCCCACACTAAGCCATTGCTGGTCCCACACGCAATGTAAATAAAACAAACCCGGAAATAAATAATTTTATCCCCTTTTAACTTATAACCCCTCACAATCAAACAAGAACAGAAAAGGTCCATTAAAAGGTTCAAAAATCATTTAATTCGCAAGCACCCCCGTTTTAACCACTTATTAAATAACAAAAAAATAGAATAAAATTTTTATAAAATTTATTTAAAAGGCTTTAAGAATAGGAGTTCATCATCCTTGTAATTGTAATGTCGCGAAGGTTCGGGAGTATAAGTACTAACATTAGCCGTCTGCTTTCGTTGAATTAACATTTCACAAAATGATAGCACCATGTTGAGAATTTCATTATGTGACTCTTCTAGTTTATCCCATATAACGTGCACATCACTTATCCTTTGCTGATTAAGGTCTTCGATGATTGATGAAATACTGCGGGGCTTGGTCAAACCAAAATAGTTAGAATTATGCTCAAAGTGGTTTTGATTCATCGGTTGACATTGAAAACTTTCATAGACCACAGTTATCACAATAAAGATGTTGTTGAGAAAAACTCGGTGAATTTTTTGGATAATATTTATCACTAAAGTTTTGATTGTAGCACGGTTTCTGCTCATAGATAAGCAGTTCCCGTGGTGGACAATCAAACCTATAGTGAGAATCGTTCTCACATAGCTCACATGAGTATGTCTCGTACTGAGGCTGTGGAGGTTGGTTGAAGAAGTTCGGTGTTTCATTATAAGAATAAGGATTTGGGTTATAGACAAACTCATTTCCGGATCCTATACTGCTACAGCCCGGACAGTTTCCACCATTAAACGGACCTTCACACCACGAGCAACCAAAATGGTTATACGAAGACATGTCGAAGAATTAAACGGATAAGATGATAAGAATTAAATGAAGTAAGAGGATAAAGGAGATTTTTTTTGAAATTTTTTATAAAGATAATAAAAAAAATATATTTTTAGGTATTTTTAATATTTATAAAAGAAAAAGAAAAATAAAAATAGAAATAAGAAGAAAAATATTTTTTTGGATTTTTTTTTTGGTTTTTCAACAATAAATTTTAAATACGGACAATGAGATAAGACACTTAAACCTAATAATCAACTCGCTTCTCGGTAACTCTCTAAAAGAAAAACGCACAAAAGAGTTTGTTTAACTTTCAAAGGCGAGCCGTACCTCGCGAGAGACACAAAAGGTAAGTTTTTGATTCTTTAGTTCGGGAACTTATTAATGGATAATACTTCAGTTGAAAGTATTATATGTTGGTGTTCTTTTACCAACTTGGTAAAAAAAATTTAGTTTTTTTTATAAGAACGAAAATAAAC
>BQNB010002958.1:40421-101934 GCA_026074375.1 Tanacetum coccineum
TCAATGAGGTACAAGACAAGGGATACATTGGTGGTCGTTATTTTGGAAGTCATATGCATTAAAGATTTGGTTGCATTACATTTTGGGGAAATATTTGTTATGTGCTAGAATCTTTACCTTTTGAACAATGAACAAGTGAAGCTATGGGCTTTTGTAACAAACATTTTGTTTAAATCCAATGTATCAGTTTTACAACTCTTTTTGAGGTCGTTCTCATATATATCTTGTGCTATTGATCTATGAAGTAACACTCTTAGACCCATATTCTGCTGCGACCCAATTTGGGGGTGTTACCGATTGGTATCAAGAGCCAAGGTTATAGAGAACCAAGTCAAATGTTTTTTCTGGACTATAACCATTTTCAAACATTGCATTCATACGAAGGGGTTTTCACGGGACATACATACACTAGTTGTTGCATTAGTTGGTTATACTAGATACATTCATGATTGATACATGTGTTTATAATATGTATTACGTATATTACGATAAGAGTCTTATATTAATACTTATATAAGCTACTTTTGATTTTTAGATTTTTTCATGTCGGATTTAGAGCATTTCACAGTCACTTACACATCCATATCTAGTGATGATGGATCATTGGATGTAGGATCTCCAGGAGTCATTGTATATGGATATGACGGACTACCGATGCAGCCACCATCTCCTGATTATGTGCCCGGTCCTGAGCACCCACCTTCACCTGTCTATGTACCATATGTTCTAGAGCCTGCATACCTAGAGTTTATGCCACCTGAGGATGATGTGTTTCCAGCTGAGGAGCAGCCACTGCCTGCTGCTATCTTACCCACTGCTGATTCACCGGCTTATATTACTGAGTCCAATCCCAAGGAGGATCTGGAGAAGGATGATGACGAGGATCCTGAGGAGGATCCAACTGATTATCCCACTGACAGAGATGATGATGAGGAGGAGGAGTCCTATAGAGACGATGTTGATGATGAGGACGAGGATGAGGATGAGGAGGAGGAGGAGGAGCACCTAGCTCCAGCTGACTCTGTCCCACTACCCCAGACTGGTACCCGTGGGGTACGGATGACCGTCCGACCACAACCTCCTATGGCAGCATCTACTAAGGCACTGATTGTGCAGTTGCCGCTACATTACCATTACCACACCTCCTCCATCACTACTTATATCATACTCATCACCACTACTAGTATCATCACCATTACCTATGTCACCCCTACCACTACCTATTAGTCCTACTCTTCCATTAGGCTACAGAGCTACTATGATCCGGTTGAGAGCCGAGTCACCATCTACTTCCCATCCACTACCATTACCACCACCTATTGTACTTCCACATACTAGGGTATCTATGGCAATGATAAGAGCTACCGCACCAGCCACTTATTGTTTAGCACCTCGATCAGAGACACCATCATCAAGGACACCACCATTTTTACCTATACCATTACCTACATCATCACCACCTTTGCTTCTGCCCTCTACTAACTATAAAGCGGATGTTCCCGAGGTTACGTTACCATCTCAGAAGAGGTTGTGCGTTGCTTCCAATCCCAGGTATGAGATCGGGGAGAGCTCATCTGCTCCTACTACTAGGCCTACTGGAGGCTTTAGAGTAGATTATGGTTTTGTTGGCACTCTAGATGCTGAGATTAGGCGTGACCTAGATAGGGAGATAGGTTACGGGATTACTGATGTTTGGGTGGATCCGAATGACATTGTAGAGGAGATACCAGCGACTGATGTGGCAAAGTTTGGTCAGAGGATGACAGATTTTGTCACTACTGTTAGGCAGGATACAGATGAGATTTATGGGAGACTTGATGATGCACAGGATGATAGATCATTGATGAGCGATCAGCTCAACTTGCTTTGTAGAGATAGGCGCTCCCATGCTCGCACTGCTAGACTTATGGAGAGTGAGGCCAGAGCTTCTCGTGAGGCTTGGGTACAGTCTATAAATTTCAGTGATACCGCACGCTCTGAGGTTAGAGCACTACAGACTACGGTTTTAGCATAGCAGACTGAGATTGGAGATTTGCGGGCTGCAGACCGCAGACGACAGGCACAGCTTGTGGAGGCACTGACTCTGCTGAGGACATTGCAGACTCAGATGGCGGCACTACAGAGTCAGCAGACACCTGCTAGGGATCCAGCACATCCTGATGTACCGTAGGAGGCCGGTAGTAGTTCTTAGATCTGGTTATGTCTTAGCTATTTTGTATAGCCTACTAAGTATTACGGGTAACTCCCAGCTAGTAAGGCTCTAGGTTTTATTTTCATCTTGTAACCTAATGGTAGTAATTATTTTGTAACCGAATCGGTCATGTATGTTTTCCAGATTATATATGGAATGGATGTATATGTCATGTCTGTAATAGAATTTATTATGAATGAATGTCGATTTAGCTACACCATTGTTAATTTCAATTCAGTTGTATATTTCACTATGTGATGTGATCTCACTTTATTTATTGTGTATATGTCATGTCACGGTTATGATTGTATGAAATCTAATTTGTATCATATTTTCTTCTAATTTAAAGAAAATGCCTCTAAGGAAAGCACCTAGAACCAGAACCACCCCTGCTACTGCCATAACCACAACAACCACCACCACTACCCCTATGACTGATGAGCAACTTAAAACATTAATTGCTCAAGGAATTGTTGACGTGTTGGCAGAACATGATGCCACCAGAAGTAGAAATGGCGAAGACAACCATGATTCAGGCATGGGTGTAAGGAGACAAACTCCTCTTGCTCGTGAGTGCACTTACCCGAACTTCATGAAATGTAAACCCCTATATTTTAAGGGTACTGAAGGAGTTATCGAGTTGACTCAGTGGTTTAAAATAATGAAAATTGTGTTTCGTATAAGCAACTGCGCTGTGGAAAACCGAATCATGTTTGCCACTTGTACTCTTCTTGAAAGTGCTCTAACGTGGTGGAAATCCCACGTTAGGACTGTTGGTCACGATGTTGCATATGCAATAACTTGGACAAACCTGAAAAAGATGATGACCGACAAGTACTGCCCAAGGGGCGAGATTAAGAAGCTTGAGGTTGAGATGTGGAATCTAAAGGTTAAAGGTACCGATGTGGTAGGCTATAACCAATGTTTTTAGGAACTGGCATTGATGTGTGCTAGGATGTTTCCTGAAGAGTCAGATAAGATCAAGAAATATGTCAGTTGCTTTTGCCGACCTTGATTCACGAAGTGTTAATGGGCATTATAAGCCTGGTAAGAAATGCAAGATGCAATTGAATTTGCAACTAAACTGATGGACAAAAAGATCAGCACTCTTGCTGAACGTCAAGCTGAGAATAAGAGGAAACTCGATAACATTAATATGCTCAACTACAAACTCTTCCCAAGGAAGCAAGGTGGAGGCGATAGCTTATACCGCCGGGTTAGTAAGAGGGAAGGCGTATGCTGGAACTCTCCATTGTGCAAAAGTGCAAGTTTCATATAATGGCAGTGCACTGTTAAAGTGCGCAAATAGCAGAGGAGTCTGGCACTTGAACCTGAGACTGTAGGAGTCTGTGCTTATAACAGATCAGAGAAACCTCACTTGCTATGAATATGGGAATCAAGGGCACTACAAGAGTGATTTCCCGGAATTGAAGAACCGAAACCATGAAAACCAAGCTGAAAGTACTGAAGCATGTGGAATGGTATGCCTTAGGAGGAGGAGAAACCGACCAAGACCCTAACAACATTAAAGATGAGATCGAAGCTTAAAAGAGAAAGTTGTCTCGCTTTGCCTAGTGAACCCTAAGTTGGAACTATCTTAGACTTTATTCTCCTTAGGGGGAATTTTGTTCTCGTTGTTATTTTCATGGTATGAATGATTTAGTATCTATCAAATTAACGTATTAATGAAAACGGTTAATTCTACTTTAACTCTCTTATAAATTTTTCTACAATTCCACCCACATTATTATGAAATTATAACATAATTTTGACGAAAATGAGCATCGCATCGTTAGCCCTCAAATATACTTGGCCTGATCACCTATGTATAATTCAGGAAGGACCATGTATGTGATGAGTTAGTCACCTTCAAAACTTAGCTGTCAAGAATCAATTTTCTAGTTTTATTATTGTTTTGTGTGTGTACTCATTTTAAAAGGATTTATCCGAGGCACCAAACTAATAATTCGCAAAAAAAATAAACAAAATTAAACCAACACGGTTAAGCTGAAGGGTAACGAATAAGGCCACTTTAAGGAAAACCCGAGCCTTGGTTTTGGATCTGTAACTAGATTGTCTTCTAGCTTAGAGATTGTATAGTACTTATGTAATCACAGTAAATACGTGATTGACTCTTTATTCGTTTATTCGGGAAACTTAAACATTTAATATAAAGGAAAATAACTAAGCAATGATCCTCTATGGATCTTTTATTGATAATAAAACTGTTTTGTGATTGTGAATCGGTGTGAAAACCCTAATGCTATAGGTTTTGTTATAGAGAGAAACCCTAAATTGCTAAACAAGATTTTCCTAAAAATTGCGTCAAGAGATATACATAATTCTTCCTAATTTATCTCATTCTATTTTATGAGATAAAATCTATAATATATCTTAAATTACATTAATTACGTCTATAACTAAGATTCGCATATTCGCATATCTGATCATGAGAAATGTTAACATGACTCTCTCTTTTTCCTCCTCTGTTCTCGGTTGTGTTGTTGAGCGCCCCCCCCCCCCCCCCCCCTGCAGACATGTTTTTCATTTCTGCTTTGAAGATTTAGCGAATATGCTGATCTTAGTTATAGACGTAATTAATGTAATTTATAGATATATTCTAGAGTTATCTCATAAAGATAGGAATGAGATAAATTAGGAAGAGATTGATGTATATCTCTTACGCAATTTTAGGAATCTTGTTTAGCAATTTAGGGTTTCTTCTCTATAAAAGAAACCTTTAGCATTAGGGTTTCACACCGATTTATATATCACAAAACAGTTTATTATCAATAGAAAGATCCATAGAGGATCATTGTTTATATTTATTCTTCTTTATATTACATTGTTTAATTTCCGCATAAACGATTAATAGAGTCTCTCACGTATTTACTTGTGATTACATAAGTACTATACAATCTCGAAGGCTAGAAGATCTATCTAGTTACAGATCCTAACACCACTAATCTAATGTTAAAAACCAAAATTTCAAATAAAAATCAAGATTAAATTTTCACTCCCCAGCAGCGGCGCCAAAAACTTGATGTGTCGTTGTGTGGTTTTATGATTTTATGATTTCAAGTTTTAAATTTATATTTTGCCGACTTTACCAAAAACAACACTTTAACGGGCAGTGTACCCGGTCAGATGGGAGTTTCGTGGTAAGTAGGGTGTCGATCACTAAGAGCGAGAAACAATCTTTCAATTTATTAATATTTTGGTTATCTAAACTAAGTTAATTCTATTCTATGTTAAACCTATGCTAAACCTATGTTAATCCTAAATCTAATGGATAAGGGGGTTTTCAGCCTGAAAGACTGGCACGGGTTTTATGGTGACTAAAATCAAGTTAAGACACTAAAACACACACAAGAAAATTGGCAGAAGATAAAAAAGTGGTCTAGCCAAATATAAGAAAACTGTATTAACCATTATTAATCCAATCAGAACGCTGGTTTGTTTATTTAGTGCAATGATTACTTATCTCGAGGCGGCATATCATTCTTAAGACTTAGGCGGTACTTCTTCCTAAGACCTAGATACGAAGAATTCTGTCACAATTAAACGTATCCGCATAAAGCATCCTTATTTTCTGATTATAATCTATCTTAGGGATTAAAGCAATGGTGATCTTGTTAAACCCTAACTCATAGAGACTTTACCCACTTACTGCTTAAAGTTAATTCATACACTAGTAGTCCACTAACCAAGTATTTACCAATTAATTGAGAACGTACTCGTTGATCCCAAGTGTCACCTGCCGGTCCAACTAAGCTCACAATCTAAGGGAAAATATAGGTTATTATTCGTAATCCTATTGGTCTAGATGTATAAATCACTATATGGAGAGCCATCCCGACATCTAGATTACTTGGTCCGTATCACTAGATCCAGTTGAATGATAGGTCGCATACAAAAGCACGTAAACAAGTATAAACTGATAAACATAAACAAGCAATCAACGATAAATTAAGCAATTGAGATAAACAAACCAAACATTCAGATCTTTATAATAATGGCTAATACCCGAAGGTATTAGCCTTCAAACATCATAATCAATACAAAAGTAATAATTTAGCCAAGGTAAACTAACCGAGTCAACGAATGATACCAAAAACTGAACGATTACAAGAGTATAAGAGATTACAAGTTGTTTCCTATGGAATTAATTACGTTGCAAGACCTCTTCTTCTCTTCTGAAAATCGATTTATATGGTTTAGGTATCGAAAATATGATTTAGCACACTAGAAACCCGTTTTTAGGTTTTCTATTTATAAGGTCTAGAATTGAATCAATACGGCGTATCGAAAGTCTTCGATACGACGTATTGGGGGTTTCTTGGAGTAAGGACCACGTTCGATATCTTTTAGAATATTTTATTCCCATAACTTGAATACAGCGTATTGGTCTTCTCTTCATACGACGTATTGGATCTTGTTCCTTTGTGGTCTTTAGTGAAGTGCAGGTACAGATACGCCGTATCTTCTTTGATGGATACAGCATATAGGATGTTATAACAACCCGTAATTTTCATCAATATAATTATCCATCTATTAAATTAGATGCACTGTAATATCCATCTATTAAATTAGATGCACTTTATATACCACCTTTTTACAGGGAAATTTTTTGCTTTATCTCATTATGCAACGTAACTTGCATCTCTAAAGTAAACGAGCTCACGCAACCTCTACCAATGCCATCTATATCTATGTTTATATCATGTAAACATCCTAATATGTCAAGTCTATATCCTAATATCATTTTTACCAAGTACATTATCCATTTAACGTACTTTTCAAAACGTTATTTCAAAACAAGCATTAAACGTTAACGTTTATATCAAAACCCTAATTATATGTAATGTATACATATAAAATAAATGTACAAGCCTCTAAAGCATGTGTACAAGTATCAATACACAACATTTGAATATCTTTTCCCTCCTAAATCAAGTTACAACTTTCTAAAGCACAATGTATAAGCTAATCATGCCTAAAAACCTAATTAGGTCATTTAAGCTCCTAAATCATGTTTAAACTTTACCACCACTTTAGCACAAGGTACAAGCACTTAATGCATGACTTTTAAACCCTAAATCTAAACCCTAATTCGTCCTAAAACCCTAATTTAAAACCCTAAACCCTAAACGAAACCCTAAAACCCTAATTTCACTTTAAACCTAAAACTAAACCCTAAACTTAATCCTAAACCCTAATCCTTAATCCTAACCCTAATCTTAACACTAAACCTTAATCCTAAACCCTAATCTATCCCTAATCCTAACCCTAATCCACATTTTAAAACCCTAAACCCCAACCCGAAATAAAATGAACCCGACACCCTTTTTAGTCCTTTTTAACCTGTTAGGATTGATGAAAGTGATGATTTATTGAGATAGAAGTCTTGTAATAAATAGAATAATAATATTGTGAGCACCTCTATCACAAAAGTACTACAAACAAAACCCTTGGCCACCAAGAAAGCCTTGTCACCTCTTTGTCACCCCTTTCTCGCCGAACCTTCACAAACCCCTCCAACACCCTTCCACCTTGCCTAGCTATTTTTCTAGCTCATCATACTCACCATCTAGCCTTCATTAGTCACTATCTATAGCTCTTGACCCTTAGCCATCAAGAAAACTTAGGCACAAAGGCTTTCCAAGCACTATATAAGCCGAAACATACACCCTCTTTAAATCACACCTCAAATATCATCATATACAACAAAGGAGTCTTAACTCAGACCATGAAGGATCAAGTGAAGTCCCTAAGCTCAGAATAGAAGCTAAGAATCAAGAGAAAAGAACCCTTGAAGTCGTTACTAGGCGTACGGAACCAAAAACCCTATTTTTTTGACCCATTTTAGCTCAAGTAACTCAAAATCTTTTCAATAAGGTTTATAAATATGTATTAGAAATTCACAATACTCTTAAGATCCATAATATAAACTCTTGTTTGAAGCCTTGAATCCTCAAACCCATGTTTTTTATTAAAACCCTAAAAACGACCCGTTTTGATTTTCTAGCTAACAAATCCTTTTTCTAAACTTTTGTTACGTTAAAACATCTTATTTTAGCTTATTCTAAAAAGCTATAACCTGCAAATATTATTTGGAACCTTAAATAAGCTTGCATGGCTTTTTGGACTTGTTTTGCAAATATTTCCATGCATAGGGGTATATATCGTAACTTTCTGAAATTTATAACTAAATGGGCTAAAAATGTCATTATTCCAAAGTTATAACTATAAGGACCTATTTTCCCATTCGAAAGTGTAAAAGGTTAAAGTTAAAGGTTTAAATTATATATACTTTATATATAAAGGACTAAACTTGTAAAAGTTTATAAACCAAGGGTATATATTGCCATTTTTGCAAACTTAAAAATATAAAATATAATATTTTTATATAAATTATAAAAATATATATTAATATTATAAAACTCGATTTTATTAAAACCCGACACATTAATCGTTATTAATCATCGATCGACGCATTATAAAACAATTACGTTATATATTTAACGTAATTTATCATCGACTAACTTTTGAAGAAACTTAAAATTTTATCGTATCACGTTACTAGGGAGCTTCATGTGAGGAGTTTCATTTGGGTATACGTTTTGACGAGTTTGCTGGATTTACGATTTAAAGTGTCCTGGCTCCTCAAACGTTTACTACATGACCTCTGAATTATGATGGCCCGAACAGTGATACAATATTTCCATAAATTAATAAATCAAAGTAATACGTTAAACTTTATAAAGTTTTGAAACATAAACCATCACACTAAGACTTGACATATTACCCCAGGTTGCGTGACGAAGCCGTTACTTTCACTTGATATACTTTTGCCATCAATCAGATTTCCCCTGTTAAGGTGAGTTCATAGCCTCGCATTTTAAATCTTCTAATGTTTTCATAAACCCGCGAGGGGGATACATGCTATAAACCATGAATACGAGTATTTTTCCAACTGTATGCTATCCTGATATATTATTGCCTAAGTCCTTACTTTTGCCATTAAGACCCCACTATCATGAACCGTTAATTACTTTTCGGAGTAAGCGCGAATGCTGTGAATAGATCTATTTGGGACTGAGCTTCCCCGTTGGTGTACCTATACTTTCTGGTAACCAAACGCACTTCATTTGAAACACTATGCGGGTGTTTGGCAAAGGCACCCGTTGGGGCAATTTATTGTGATTATTGATTATCTCAAGGTCTCGGTGCATGAGCTTCGGGCAATAATATTGTTTTCTATAATAATTGTACTCATTGCAATTATTACACTTATGGGTGTATAACAACGTAACCCACTATTGAACTTGTATTCAAACTGTTTACTATAAACCTATGAATTTCACTCAACCATTGTGTTGACCTTTTTAGCATGTTTATCTCAGGTATCTGAGCACCTTATGACACGGACTTGAAGATGGCTAAACTGTTAACATTCATTATTTATGTTTTAATGTAGATTTTTGGGACCTCTATTTGTACAAACTCTAATGAAATAATGAATGATAACTTATCTTTTAAAAACATCTCTTTTGAGTTGTTTTCTATGATTATGACTGTTGTACTATGAAATAATACCTCGGAGTAGCTTCCGCTGCTATATGTTAAAAATGGGGGTGTTATAGATTGGTATCAAGAGCCACGGTTATAGAGAACAAGGTTGAAACCTTAACTATAACTACTTTTCTTTTTCCATCCAAGAAAGTCCTTCGTGCCCCTACATCTTCCGGAATAGTATGTAAAGTACATAACTATTATACTATTATATAAATAACTTATGTTGTTTACCACTGGGTTGTTAACAGAGTGATGTCTTCTCCCAGCCACCCTACTTCTAATATTGAGTATGCTCTTTCCTCTAACTTTCTGGAATATATCCCGGCTTCCCCGAACTATATCCTAGCTTCACTAGGAAAAACTTATTCTACCTCTTCAATAACTCATTTGGTTTAGTACTAATAGCTTCACCAACTCTTTCACTTTTTCATGATGACCCCTTCATGAAGGTCATGCATGCATACTATGCTAAAGAATCACCTATTCCACCACCAACTATTGTGCCTCCATCTTTAATGCTATCTCCAATGTTTAATCCTCAATAATTCTTTCTTCCTAAGGAATTATTGCCACTTAAGAAACGAGGTCGTGACCGATCATCCTCCTCTACTTCTGCCCTACCTCAAGCATTTGAGATAGGAGAAAGCTCTTGTAAGACAAGTCTGGAACGTCACGAGGAGAAAATTGAGGAAATTTTAAATCACCTAGATGAACTCTCTCTCGACCGCATTGAGCACATAGAAGACAAAATAGAAGGTCTCGGAAAGGGTCGGGTGATCATATAACAAGATTTTGACAATCTGGAAGCTGAACTCCGAGAGTCTCGTACTTAAATTGCTAAACTTCAAAGAAAGCAAATGGGAAATAACAGCAAGATTGCTTTGGCTCGGTTTAGGATTGCTAATCTAGAACAAATCATCGAAGAAATCTAAGTCCGTCACCAAGCAGACAAGGAAAGTCTTCTGAATGCAATCTATGAACTCTAGAACAGCCAGGAAGGACCATCAGACTACAAGATTAGATACTAGTTATAAGCTTTTGCTAGAACCTAGCCATGAGATGTGTGGTATAAATAACAACACTTGTCAAATTTTAACTATGTATAGTACAAAGGAAATTTGTTCATGATATAATACAATGGTAATCCCGTTATATCTTGTTGTTTCATAATACCGATATATCCATCCTAAAACAATTTCTCTTATATCATCATCTCCGTCTTCATCATTATGAATCATACCATGACTTCTAAATAAATCATAGATACTTATTTGATATGAATTATCTATGAATTATTTAGGATATCACTATTGTGACAATGTTTATTTTTGAACCATACGCATTTTAAGGAAATAATTGTGATATCATTCTTATTACGTGTTGTCTTATGTTGATAGAATGCCTCCTAAAAGGACATCAACATCTGAAGCACCAGCCATGACTCAAGCTGTCATCAGGAAACTAGTTGCTGATAGTGTTTTCTCCAACAGCTTGGAAGCCAACAGTAACAATTGCAAGATGCTGATTATACCAATAGGAACATCGAAGAAAGAGAAGCTCTTGTAACAAGAAAGTGTAGCTACAAAGAGTTAATGGGCTGCCAACCTTTCAATTTCAAAGGTTCAGAAGGAGCTGTCGGACTTATCCGCTGGTTTAAGCGAACTGAATCAGTGTTTTCCCGTAGCAACTATACCAAAGACTGCAATGTGAAGTTTGCTACTGGTACTTTAACAGAAGAAGCTCTATCCTGGTAGAATTCTTTTGCCCAACCTATTGGGATAGAAGAAGCTTACAAGATTACCTGGGTTGAATTCAAGATGCTTTTGATAAAGAAGTATTGTCCCCGAACTGAAGTCCAGAAGATGGAAGACGAATTTTACCATCTGACTGTGAAGGGGAATGATCTCAAGGCATATGTAAGAAGATTCCAAGAATTGGAAACCTTATGTCCCACTATGGTGCCATATTCTAAGAAAATGATGGAAGTTTTCATCGGGGGATTGCCTCGAAGTATTAAAGGGAATGTTACCGCCTTTAAACCTCAAACTCTAGAGGAAGCTATTAACATAGCCTAGAGGCTAATGGATCAGGTAACAAAGCACACTCCGATGCAAGTATCAAGTGATCACAAATGAAAGTTTGACGACAAAAGAACTTTCAACAATAACAACAACTACCGTAACACCAACACCAACAACCGCTACAATCATCACCAACCACAACAGAACAGAAGACAAGAAACCTTCAGGTCTTATGCTGTCACCCCAACTAAAAATAATGGGTATATTGGAAACCATCCTTTGTGTAAGAAATGCACTATGCATCATACAGGACCTTGCACTGTTAAGTGTAATACTTGCAACAAGGTGGGCCATCAGACCAAGAACTACAGAAACAAAGGGCTAGTCACTGGAAGTTATCTGCTACTAGTGACAGTTACTTGTCATGCCTGTAGAGAGAAATGGCATTATGCAAATCAGTGCCAAAAGACCACCAACAACAATGCCTAGGGAAGAGCGTACATGTTGCATGATAGGAATGCTCACTAAGACCCGAACATAGTCACAAGTATGTTCCTTCTAAACCAACATCTAGCTAGTGTATTATTTGATTCTAGAGCCGATAAAAGCTTCATATCCATATCTCTTGCATCTATGCTAAATATTCCACCCATTACAATAGATACCTTTTACAATATCAAAATGGCTGACGAAAACCTAGTAAGCACAAACGCCGTTATTTAGGGTCCAACTCTGACTTTGTTAAATCAACCTTTCAAAATTGATATTATGTCGATCAAACTTGGTAGTTTCGACGTCATCATTGGTATGGATTGGCTATCCAAGTATCATGCTAGAATTATTTGTGACGAGAAAGTCATCCACATCCCAATCAACGGTGAAACTTTAATCATTCGAGGTGGCCAAAGTAAAACCCGACTAAATCTCATATCCTATATAAAAACCGAAAGATATATATCCCGAGGTTGTTAAGTTTTTGTAATCTAAGTAATGGAAAAGAAGTCAGACGAGAAAAGACTAGAAGATATCCTAGTAGTTAGAGAATTTCTAGAAGTTTTTCTAGAAGATCTACCTGGCCTTCCTCCCATTCGCCAAGTAGAATTCCAAATCGATCTAATTCTAGTAGCGGCACCCGTAGCCCGAGTACCTTATAGATTAGCTCCTTCAGAAATGCAGGAACTATCTAACCAACTTCAAGAGTTAGCAAACTGAGGTTTTATCCGACCAAGTACTTCGCCTTGGGGAGCTCCTGTCTTATTTGTCAAAAAGAAAGACGGATCTTTAAGAATGCGTATCGATTACCGAGATTTGAATAAACTTACCGTAAAGAATCGTTACCCATTACCCAGGATCGATGATTTATTTGACCAACTTTAAGGTTCGAGTGTCTACTCGAAGATTGACTTAAGATCAGGATATCATCAACTGAGAGTCAGGGATGAAGATATTCCCAAGACTGCCTTCAGAACGAGGTATGAACACTATGAATTTCAAGTGATTCCATTTGGTTTAACTAACGCGCCTGCCGTATTTATGGATCTCATGAATCGTGTGTGTAAACCATACTTAGATAAATATGTGATAGTGTTCATCGATGATATTCTCATCTACTCTCGTAACAAGGAAGAGCATGCAAATCGTCTAAGAATAATCCTAGATATACTCAAGAAAGAGAAGTTGTATGCCAAGTTCTCTAAGTGTGATTTTTGGATTCGTATCATGCAATTTCTTGGACACTTAATTGATAATCAAGGACTTCATGTTGACCCCGCCAAGATTGAAGCAGTCAAGAATTGGACATCTCCTACTACACCCACAGAAATACATAAATTCTTAGGACTCACCGGTTATTATTAGAGATTTATCAAAGATTTCTCAAAGATTGCAAAGTCTTTGACTAAATTAACCTAGAAAAACAAGAAGTATATCTGGGGCAAAGACCAAGAGTCGGCTTTTCAAATACTAAAACAGAAGCTATGTGACGCTCCAATCTTAGCATTACCAGAAGGAAATGATGATTTTTTTGTTTACTGTGATGCATCTCATCAAGGTCTAGGAGTGGTGTTAATGCAAAGAGAGGAGGTTATTTCATATGCATCCCGACAACTTAAGCCTAATGAAGAAAACTATTCCACTCATGATCTCAAATTAGGAGCAGTAGTGTTCGCTCTTAAAAATTTGGAGACACTGTTTGTATGGCACCAAATGTACTGTGTTCGCTAATTATAAAAGTCTTCAGCATATCCTTGATCAGAAAGAGTTGAACATGAGACAACGTCATTGGCTAGAATTGCTTGCAGATTACGATTGTGAAATTTGCTACTATCTTGGAAAGGAAAATGTTATAGCAGATGCTTTAAGCCGGAAGGAACGAATTAAACCACTCCAAGTTAGATCATTAGTTATGACCATTCATCCAAAATTACCATCATAAATTCTCAAAGCTCAAACTGAAACATTTAAAGAAGAAAACATCAAGGCTGAAAACTTAAGAGGAATGGACAAATCATTTAAAATACGTCCTGATGGAACCTGATGTATCAAGAATCAAAGTTGGTTACCACTCATTGGTAATCTGAGGGACTTGATCATGCATGAGTCTCATAAATCAAAGTATTCCATTCATCTAGGTTCTGACAAGATGTATCAGGATCTAAAGACACTATATTGGTGGCCTAACATGAAGGCAATCATCGCTGAGTATGTTGGTAAATATTTAACATGCTCTAAAGTTAAAGCAGAATGTCAGAAGCGATTTGGCTTACTAGTACAACCAAAGATTCCTATATGGAGTGGGAGAGAATAACAATGGATTTCATTACAAAACTGCCCAAAACCTCCATTAGACATGACACAATCTGGGTCATTGTTGATCGCCTTACCAAATCCGCACATTTCATCCCTACCCGAGAGACAGATAGTATGGAAACCTTACAAGGTTATACATCAAAGAAATAGTCTCCCGACATAAAGTGCCAATATCTATCATCTCGGATCGTGATAGTCATTTCACATCTAGATTTTGGAAATCATTACAAAGTGCTTTAGGTACTCAATTAGACATGAGTACAACATATCATCCCGAAACTGATGGACAAAGTGAAAGGACCATCCAAACACTTGAAGACATGCTTCGAACCTGTGTTATAGATTTTGGAAAAGGATGGGAAAAACACTTACCATTGGTAGAATTTTCTTACAATAACAGTTACCATGCCAGCTGTTGAAATTGATTGAGGGCCCATTTGGTCTTCACAGTCTTCATATTATACTATTGGCTTTCCGGCACATCAACTTGGTTAAGATTGCATCCCAATATATATTCTTCAGTTTCGGCTTCGTTTGACTGCTGATTCTTCTGTATTGACTCTGACTTTGGCATTTTTGGACTTTGGCCTTGATTTTGCACAGTCTTTTCCATTCCATGCTCAGTTTTGTCATTTTGGCTTGGTTTTCTTCTGTCCTTTGTTGTTTGATATCCACTTATTAATCAAGGTTAAATTGTGATGGGTTTAGTTGGTATTGACGCACAAATACAAATGCAAAACAAACATATATTTGGCAGTTTTTGTCTGTTTTTGGTCATTTAAGCTCGTTTTTAGAGGTAAAAGATATGTGTAATTACGCACATAATCTAAGGCATTATGCAAATTTTGCCAAAAATCACCACGCACAATGGACCAGGGAAGAGCCACATGGTAATGATAGAATGCTCCCAAGACCCGAACGTAAGTCACGGGTAATGTTTTCTTCTAAACTAACAATCTGGCTATAGATATTTGATTCTATCTAGAGCCGATAAAAGCGTCTTAGCCAGATCGCTTGCCCTCTAACTAAATATTTTCAAACCCATTACAAGAGGCTACCTTTTACAATATCGAAATGGCTGATGGAAACTTAGTAAGCACAAACACCATTATTCAGGGTGCAACTCTGACTTTGTTAAACCAACCTTTCAAAATTGATCTTATGCCGATCAAACTCGGTAGTTTTGACGTCGTCATTGGTATGGATTGGTTATCCAAGTATCATGCTAGAATTATCTATGATGAGAAAGTCATCCACATCCGAATCAATGGTGAAACTTTGATCATTCGAGGTGACCAAAGTAGAACCCGACTAAGTCTCATATCCTGTATTAAAACTAAAAGATATATATCCTGATGTTGTCAAGTTTTCGTAATCCAAGTAATGGAAAAGAAGTCAGACGAGAAAAGACTAGAAGATATCCCAGTAGTCAAAGAATTCCTGGAAGTTTTTCCTGAAGATCTACCTGGCCTTCCTCCCGTTCGCCAAGTAGAATTCCAAATCGATCTAATTCCAGGAGCGACACCTGTAGCCCGAGCACCTTATAGATTAGCTCCTTCAGAAATGCAGGAACTATCTAACCAACTTCAAGATTTAGCAGATCGAGGTTTTATCCGACCAAGTACTTTACCTTGGGGAGCTCCTGTCTTATTTGTCAAAAAGAAAGACAAATCTTTTAAAATGTGTATCGATTACCGGTAGTTGAACAAACTTACCGTAAAGAATCGTTACCCATTACCCAGGATTGATGACTTATTTGACCAACTTCAGGGTTTGAGTGTTTACTCGAAGATTGACTTAAGATCAGGCTATCATCAACAGAGAGTAAAGGATGAAGATATTCCTAAGAACTTGCTTTCGAGACAAATAATTGAATCCGACACTAATGATTTCAAGTGATGCCATTTGGTTTAACTAACGTGCCTGCTGTATTCATGGATCTCATGAATCGTGTGTGTAAACCATACTTGGACAAATTTGTAATAGTGTTCATCGATGATATTCTCATCTACTCTCATAACAAAGAAGAGCACGCAAATCATCTAAGAATAATCCTAGAATTACTCAAGAAAGAGAAGTTGTATGCCAAGTTCTCCAAGTATGATTTCTGGATTCGTATCGTGCAATTTCTTGGATACTTAATTGATAGTCAAGGACTTCATGTTGACCTCGCCAAGATTGAAGCAGTCAAGAATTAGGACAAATCTCCTAACTAACACCCACATGAAATACGTCAATTCTTAGGTACTCCGCTGGTTATTATCGAAGATTTATCAAAGATTTCTCGAAGATTGCAAAGTCTTTGACTGAATTAACCCAGAAAAACAAGAAGTATATCTGGGGCGAAGACCAAGAGACGGCTTTTCAACTGCTTAAACAGAAGCTATGTGAAGCTCCAATCTTAGCATTACCATAAGGAAATGATGATTTTGTTATTTACTGTGATGCATCCCATCAAGGTCTGGGAGCGGTGGTTAATGAACATAGAGAAAGGTTATTGCATATGCATCTCGACAACTTAAGCCTAATGAAGAAAACTATACCACTCATGATCTCGAATAGAGCAATACGAGTTCGCTCTTAAAATTTAAGAGACCAACTAACTATATGTATGGCACAAAATGTACTGTGTTCACTGATCGTAAAAGTCTTCAGCATATCCTTGATCAGAAAGAGTTGAACATGAGGCAACGCCGTTGGCTAGAATTGCTTGCAGATTACGATTGTGAGATTCACTACCATCCTGGAAAGGCAAATGTTGTAGCAGATGCCTTAAGCCGGAAGGAACGAATCAAACCACTCCCGATTAGATCATTAGTTATGACCATTCATCCAAACTTACCCTCATAAATTCTCAAAGCTCAAACTGAGGCAATCAAAGAAGAAAACATCAAGGCTGAAAACCTACGAGGAATGGATAAATCATTTGAAATACGTCCTGATGGAACCCGAGGTATCAAGAATCGAAGTTGGTTACCACTCTTTGGTAATCCGAGAGACTTGATCATGCATGATATAACAACCTAAAATTTTCATCAATGAAATATCAACTTATTGATCGTTGATGAATCACATTTAATAACGGAAATTTTTCCGCTGTACAACATCTAATTATGTAACATTGTTTACATAGCAAACTAAACAAGTTCACACAACCTACTTATGTCATCTATATCTATATTTTATATCATAAAACATCGAATATGCAATTCATATATCTTAACATCAATATTGAACCAAGTACTTTATCACATTTAACATTCCATTGTTGGCAACGTTATATCAAAATAGGCTTTAAACGTTAAACGTTTATATCAAAACCCTAATTATATGTAATGTATACATATAAAATAAATGTACAAGCCTTTAAAGCATGTATACAAGTATCAATGCACAACTTTTAAACCCTATCCTAAAAATCCTAATTCATCTAACCCTAAACCAAAATCATAAAACCATAGGAATTCGTATACAGCCCTTAAGACTAATTTATAGTTTTCAAGAAATCTGATCGGTTGATAAAACAAAGGAACTGAGAAAAATCAATAGGTTCTGGATATTAAGTGAAAATACTAGGTTGTAGCCCTATGTCTTGTGATCATTTTTCCGGTGGAATCAACCCGATTTGATATCGGATGAATTAATTATAGCCGTTAATTGTATCGTGAGCTGCGAGATTTTGCACGCCGCGAGTGAGCGGTAAACTACTATTATCTCTAATTTTGTATGTAACCCCTAAATATTAAAACTAAAAGTTATAGAGACGCAATTTCTAACCATGCTCACTATATAAGCCTTCATCGGAGTTACAGTTTTGTAAATTGCACCATTTTACAGACCTGATGTTGGCTTCCAAAAACAGCCATGTATAAATGCAACCAACACCTCTAAAACGTTAGAACCACCATGATATCATCACACCCTCACCCTAGCACCTCCATGACATCTCTATAGCAGCTTACAAGTACCTCAAACACATTCCATAGCCACCAAGAAGCTACATCATCACCTTGTTGTTTCTTTCTAGCCAAATACACAAACACCCCAAAATCCTTCCACCTTTCAATCCTAGCTAGTTCTAGCTTGTAAGACTCACTTCCTAGCTACTAATAATCACCCTCTACATGTCCTAACACTTGTCTACCAAGGAAACTTGGTTCTTAATTGTTTCAAGTACTATAAATAGGCATACATACATGTTCTTTCAAATCATCCCCCACATCTCATCTCTTACCCACAAATGGAATTCTAACACTTTCATAGCAGTAATAGAAGATCAAGAGAAGTCCCTAAGCTCAGAATAGAAGCCAAGAAGCAAGAAAAACGAAGTCTTGAAACCATTTAGCTCAAGTAAGCCTAAGATCTTATTCTATAAGCTTATAATCTGTATATGAATGTTCATAATACTCTTAAGATCATGCATGAACTCTTGTTTGAAGCTTTGAATCCTCAAACCTATGTATTTTTGATAAAAACCCTAAAAATGAGTCGTTTTGATTTTTTAAATAACAAATCCATTTTCTAAACTTTTGTTACGTTAAAACATCTTATTTTTGCTTATTCTAATAAGCTATAACCTACAAATATCATTAGATCTTAAAATAAGGGTGTGGTTGGAAGTGCTGCATGGCGTTTTGACTCGGTTAGTAAATTATTTTCCATGCAAGGGGTATATATTGTAACTTTTTGAAACTTATAACTATAGGGGCTGAAAATGTCATTATTTCAAAGTTATAATTATTAAGGACCTATTTTGCCAAGTTTCAAAGTTAAAGGTTTAAATTGTATATACTTTATATATAAAGGACTAAACTAGTAAAAGTTTATAATCCAAGGGTATATTTTGCCATTTTTGCAAACTTAATAAAATATTATATTTTTATATATAAATTATAAAAATATATATTAATATTATAAAACTTGATTTTATTAAAACCCGACACATTTGTCGTTATTAATCACCGATCGTCGCATTATAAATCAAATTACGTTACATATTTAACGTAACTTATCATCAACTAGCTTTTGAAAAATTTAACGATTTATCGTACCACGTTAGTAGGGATCTTCATCTGGGGGGTTTCATTTGGGTATACGTTTTGACGAGTTTGTTGGGTTTACGATTTAAAGTGCCCTGGCTCCTCAAACGTTTACTACATGACCTCTGAATTATGATGGCCCGAACAGTGATAGAATAATCCAAAATAAGTTCAAATCAAATGATATTACAATCTACTAAAACTAAATTCAACAAAGTAAACTAGACATATGTACCCATTTGGTGACGAAGCCGTTACTTTCATTTCATATACTTTTGCCATCAATCAGATTTCACTGTACTGTTAAGGTGAGTTCATAGCCTCACTTTTAAATCTCTTTAATGTTTTCATAAACCCGTGAGGGAGATACATGCTATAAATTATTAATACAAGTGTTTTTCAAACTATATGCTATCCCTAATATATGCGAGCGCGAGAGCGCAACTAATGTCTAAAGTCCACCTTTATGCCAAAAGACCCTCACTATCATGGACCATTAATCACTTGCGAGTGAACGCGAATATTGTGGATAGGCTTATCGGGATTGACGAATCCCGTTTGTGTTAGCCGAATAGGTAACCAAACACACTATATTTGAATCTCATAGGTATATGATAATTGCCTACACCGAGGGCCATTATCATTATATATATCATTGTTGATATATACACAAGTCAGTTTGTGTGCCATGAGCTTAGACGCAATTATATAATACCACAATGCAATAATACTGATTTTCCTATAATGTTCATGCAATCATTTACAATACTTTTTTTGTAAAATGGGTTATAACAAACGAATCTCACTGTTTATTATCATACAAACCCTAATGAATTTTCACTCACCATTTGTGTTGACTCGTTAAGCATGTATCAAGGTAATTGAGCAAGTTTAAGGCACGAGTGGCACGGACTTAGTCGCGTGATGGTGCTACAAATTGTTATCATTCAAGCCGCTTTATGTTCTAGATTTTGGGACCTCTTTTGTAAAACTCTGAATGAATAAATAATGAAACTAATTTTTCAAAAAACTCTCTTTTGAATCGGTCTCTATATTATAACTTCATACAATATAGTTATCAACGCTAGTCTATGCGAAGCCGCACCGAATTCGAAGCTCTAAACGAAGGAAATGAGATCGCCTGTAATGTTGGAGTGAAGTTGGAGATGCCCAACCACACAGGGACCAGAAGATGATATCGTGAAACGACATTGAGAGGATTGTGCAAAATCAAAACCGATTATTAGCTCCTCGTAGTGCGATAGAAAAGTTTATGCAGATTGAACGTGAGCAATAGCCTTTGGAGTTCGAAGTGGGTGACAAAGTTATGCTGAAAGTATCACCGTGGAAAGGTGTTGTTCGATTTGGAAAACGTAGGAAATTAAGTCCCCGTTATATTGGACCATTCAAGATTTTATCAAGAAATTGAGGTCCAGTGGCATATAAACTGGAATTACCCCGAGAACTTCAAGGAATACATAATACATTCCATGTCTCAAACTTAAAGAAGTGTCTGTCAGATGAAGACCTTATCATTCCATTTGAAGAAGTAAGGATCGACGAGAAATTACATTTCATTGAAGAACCAATTGAAATTGTGGATAAAAGGAGAAAACAACTCAAGCAAAGTCGAATCCCTATAGTTAAAGTTCGATGGAACTCGAGTCGTGGACCGGAATACACTTGGGAAAGAGAAGACCAAATGTGGAAGAATACCCACATCGGTTTTTGACTTTAACAGAAAAGGGCAAGAAATGTAAGTGAATCTTTCAGGACGAAAGATTCTAATTTTAGGGGGAAATGTGTGACAATCCGTCAAATTCAGGTCGTTATTTTATTCTCGAGTATTAAATATAATTTTCATTTTTATGTTGGAATATGAACTCACGACAAAACCGGAAGAAATTAGGGTTTACGATTGTAATTTACGCGACGTTTACAAAGAATCGGCGAATCCTACGTTAAGCATCGATGATTATAATTTTCATCATTTACATTTTTCCGTTGTGTTTCGCGTTTACGAAAATTCTTGCTAAAACTCGCGTTTTTACCTTTAAACTTTACCTTTTCTTAAATTACTTTACACTAAACTTTAATTAAATTATACATAAATAAAAATCAAAAAAATATATATATATTTCCCCCCCCCCCCAAGGCCAATGGCCGGTTTTCTACACCTACACACACAAACATTTCATTTTTCTATAAACAAAATCATTCATTTCACTTTCCTATACATGCAAACTTCTCACTTTACAAGATTTCAAAAATTTTCTCTCCTTCTTCCTCCTCCCATTGCTGCCATACACCCTAGGCCCACCACCACCATCATCACAAAATTTTCCTACTTCTTTTATCCACTATAACACCATCCCAAAGTCTCTTGCAAAGTTTGGTACAATTTCATGGAGATTTGAAGGTGTTTAGGGCTTGTTTTCTTGAGTTTTCTTGAGGGTTTTGATTGGGTTTTGGTTAGAAGAGTATTATCTCCATTAGAGGAAGGTTAGAAGATTGTTAATCTTGTGTTGCTTTGGTTCGAAATCAGCCAACACAAGAAAGGAGGGTTCTTGTTTGATTCACTAGTCCAAATCTTCATTTTTGTAAGCCTAATCTTCTTTTATTTGTTCTACTTCTTTTTATTTCTCAATTTCTTTGATTTTAATCCATGAAAATGAATGTTTAGATTCTGTAAATATTTATATGATGTTGATCTTGAGGGTGTTTTGGATTAGTTATGGCATTAGGTTAGGTCTTAGGTAATTAAAATGATGTTTAAAAAGGTTTTGTGTTGAAATATGGGGACTGTTTTGAAAACAGTAGCTAAAACGTATCATAGCTCTAAAAATTTAGCTTGGGGTCTGTGATTAAAATTCATAGGTAGTTAGATATATGTCTCAGCTATATGAGATAGTTGGATGCTCAACCAACTCCTCCGGATGAGGGAGATATGGTCAAAATACGAAAAGAGGTCAAATCTGGACATGTGTTTGAAATACGAGTTAAACTCCTAATTTTTGCCATAAAATAATAGATCTTTTTGATTGGGACAGTAGTAGACATCATAAGGAAACCATAGCCTTTGACCTCACCTTCATTGCTATCTTGGTTTGGGATTTATGGCCATTTTGGTAAAGGGTAAAAATTTTGCTAACTTTCTGTTTTGGGCAACCAGGGGTAAAATGGTCTTTTCACATAGTTACGAAATTTTGTAAATTATGAGGCTGGCATTTCTGGAAACTAGACTCAAATAGCTTTCCAGGGGTGAAATCCTCACCTATAGAACATTTGTGAGCTAGGAGATATGAGTCCATGAAGTTAAGTTAAATTCAGAAACCTAGATTTACGTTCTACGGTCTAAAATTGTATAAACGTATAAGTAACCTGGATAAAATAAAAGTTTGAAGCCGGAAATTTGGTAGATGTTCATTTGATTATAAGACCAGGTCACATGTCATTTTGGGATTAAAAAGGACTTGGGTAAGTTCTAGTGAAATGCCATACTTATCTCGGAAACACATCTCATGATCACATGTTTAATTTTCTATGTATTGTTACTTCCTACGTACTAAATCGCGTCACGCCTTTTAGGAGGTACTTAGGAGTACTTCCTTTTCGCTCAAGACTCATAATCTTTCTGATCTAATTGTCCTTTCGGTGAGTTCATAGCCTCGCATTTTATTTAAATTGTTTTATAAACCCGCGAGGGAGATAACATGCTTGTTTTTAAAATAGAACACAAGGGACCCGAATGTATGCTAGTAGCCTTGATTATTATAAGTTAGCTTTAACTCGCTAAATAAAAAGTCTCGCGGAAATATCATGAATTGTTAATTGCCGGGAATAAGGCATACGCTTATACATGAAATAGTACTATTTGGAGATTACCACCTCCGATCCGTGACGACTAGCTATAACGGATACATTGTATAGAGAATAAGAGACACTCATAGCGAGGGTGTATAGTGGGCAAAATTACTGAATATATGGTAAGGTTCGATGTCATGAGGCTTATAATAATCCCCCTATAACGTTGTCTGATCCACATCGTTATATCCAGATAAATTTTGAAAATGATACTTGTGTTCGGAAAATTTTATTGTTTATATATATATAAACTCTATGAATTCACTCAACATTATTGTTGACGTTTTAGCATGTTTTATCTCAGGTCCTTGAAGGTAATTCGGATTGATGGAGATATGAAGGCCCGCTAAATAATTATTCATTCGAAAACGTTTTGTAAAACATTGTATGATGTTGTAAAACTTATTTGGGGACCGTGATGTAAACTTTTATTATTCGAATGAATGAAATTTTCTTAAAACGTCTCTTTTTGAGTCGTTTTCTATGATTTGAGTTATTATGCTATGACGTAACACCATTTGACCCTTCCGCTGACATGACGCTAAAATGAGGGTGTTACAAAGAATCTAGAAAGGGACAATTGAAGTCAAAGGTACAAGTGCACTGGTTTTATAACCAAGTACGGCGCACTTAACAGCGAGTTTAATGCAAAGCATTTATTAGGGATGTGCGGCGCACTTTTGTCCAAGTGCGGCACACTTTCTGTATCAGTTACAAAAAAATCATAAATGGTGCCAATCTTGGCTTTCCCAATCATCACTATAAATAGAGCACGATTTGGAGAAGAAAATATCACTTACAACAACAACATCAGTTCATATAACACACTAATTCACTCTCCAAGAGTGGAAGAAAGTTCTTAGGAAGATTTGAAGGGTAAAACCTTCATCTTCATCTTTTCTGGGTAGAAGAGCAAGAAAAGTTATGTTATTTCAGAAGTTGGAGGTGCTAGACATCAGTTATATCGTTGTTCTAAGAAGAAATTGTTAGATGGATCTTTGTTCTTGAAATTTGGTAAAGAAACATGTTTCTATCTTTTTATGAAATGAATTTTGGATCTATCTTACTTGTTCAATGTGTTGCTATTATGGTTATTAAGTAGTTTAACATGTTTGGTTAGGAACTATATGGATATAATGGATCAAACTTGACTATTTGAATGAATTTTTGATATAAATAATACAAGCTTGATGTTTTTAGACCTGGATTCTTTAATCTTCGTTTGATCTCCATTCATTCTGGATATAGGTCGAAAGACTCTGGACTAAATGGTTGATTTCCAAGTTGTTTGTCTATGGCAACTAGACCTTAGACTTGTGAGGATTGGCTAAGGAAATGAACAATAACCCAAGTACAAAAAGGTTTAACGCTAAACCACATGTCTAACGAACTTGGTTTAGCAAGCTTATATTACTTATCATCAAACACGGATTACACTAAAAGCATTTTCATAATTAAAGATAAAGGCCGAAAGGGTTTTTCATTATGAATAATAGACGATCTTTTTAAGCAACTAAACATTCTTAAAATAGTTATAATTACATCCGTGAATCATTCATCTACTCAAGTTTATCTATTATATTTATTGTTCCATTAACCAAACATGCCTTTTAATTGAATTAGACCATTATCTTTAGACCCGTGACACTCTATAAGATAATCCTTTTTCGTAATATCATTGACTTTATCTTAGAATTGCCAATCTCCTGTGGAACGACCTGACTTACCTACAATACTATATTATAAACGAGGGTTATACTTTACCCGTGTGTTTCCATATATTTGTTCAGTATTTTCAGTCTTATAAGTTTAAAGCTTTTAAAACACATCAAAGTATTAGGGTTACAAAGACCTTGAAGCTAAGAAAAAGATTGATTTTTGGTTTTGGTACGTGTTGGTATCAATCTCTATGCCCTAGGACCTCCTTTTATACACCAAGGAGTCCTACTCGGCTTACAATACTTTCCTAAGTATATAAAATCTTTTCTATAAATAACTAATACATATCAAGTAAGCAGTACTAACAAACAATATTAACTTTACACTAGCAGTACTAACGTAACACTAGCAGTACTAACTACTTAGAATATTTTCTTGAGCAGTAGTAATTCCTTAGCAGCATTAACTTCAAGCAGTCTTTGTACTAGCAGTAGTAACTTTCACTAGCAGTCTTAACTTTGTACTAGCAGTAGTAACTTCAGTTGAGCAGTCTTAACTTTTGTACCAGCAGTAGTAACTACTTAGTATATTTTCTTTGAAGTTCATGAGCAGTACTAACTTCATCAGAGCAGTATTAACATAAACTTGAGCAGCAGTAATTCTAACAATATCAAGAAGACTTTTAATCCCAACAATCCTCCCCTAAACTTGATATTCTTCTTCAAAATCATCAAGTTTCTTCATTTAAAGTTCATGAACACCAGGAGGATGCTTCCAAACACTTCTTTACTTCTTAAGCTATTTTATGATCACTTTACACAGTTGGTAAGCCATTTCACTTTCATAATCAATTTGAAGCTTCTTTTCTAACATCATTGAAAGTGTAGGTAGCGTAAGAGGATACTTCTTCTCTGCCAACATGTAAATCTGGATAGACTGCATCCTTAAGAAATGTACTCCACAGGAGTCATACAACTTCCATTCCAACACTTTGTATTCATTTTGCAGCTTCCATACTTCATCTTCTACATGTGGTTCAAACATTATTTTCATATCATTCCATATCAGATAATCCATGCTTTCCACTGGTCTTGTTGATCCATATCTAGCTTTTACCAACTTGTACAAGTCCTCTAAATCTCCCCTGTCAAAACTTTTAAGCATTTGACTAAAGATCATGTACATTTGAGACTTTCCATCAGCTCTTATTATTTAATAATAGCTTTTATTTCCTTCTTTGTGGATCTTCCAGTCAACAATCCTTGGAGACTTAACAGCCAAATGAATAGCATCAATTGCTACTTCTTCTTCATCTGGAATAACTTCCATTAACTTTTTAATCTCTACTGTTTCTTTGTCATCTTCCACCTTTTGCTTCTTTGTACTCTCTTGTACCAACTCTACTCCTGCTCTATTTTCTTTGCTCTCCACCAACTCTGTTCTAAAGTCTTTAAATGTGCTTACCCTTTTGAATGCTTTGTCAAACATCTCTTGAATATAATCAAACCCTTTTGACTTCAGATCTTTTAGCTTGTATCCTTCCATGTTCTTTAGGTAAGTACACATTATATTTCTCTGTTGAGCTTTTGTTAGTGTTTTGTTTCTTATCACTTTTGCTCTTTTTGCAGCAAAATGCTTTCTTCTTTTCTCTAAGAGTTGTTAAAATAATGTAGCCTTTTCTTCAACAAACAACTCTTCTTGTTCTTGTGCTTGCAATCTTTCAGCCAATTGATGATCAGCATCAATCTTTGCCTATATATCATCCCATGTTTCAATCAAGGCAATATTGGCTTCTTGTTTAGCTTTCTCTCTTGCAAGTCTTTCTTCTTCATCAAAGTCAGCTTGTAACTTTAAAGCAACTTCTTCATCAAAACCGATTTGATCTTTCTTCTTCATAGGCTTTACAGGTTCTTCTATCATTATTCCTTTACCCTTGTCCTGTGATTGTTGTGAATAAATTGTTGTTGTTGTTGTTATAGATTTACCTGGCTCTTGAAAAATAATCCCTTGCACCTTGGGTTTTGAAGTTTTTAATGCTTCAAGTGCTTAAGCCAAAGTAATTTCTTCAGTAGTTATTGTAATAGTTGTTGCAGCAGTACTAACGTAAGCAACATCAACTACTTCTTCAATAACATTTTCATTTTGCCCTGCAACAAACACTTCTTCACCATTTAAAGCATTCACATCAAACATCTTATTATCAACATCATCTTGAACATTAACCAAGGTAATGCCTTCATCTGCTGTCGGTAACCTTAAATCACTTTCACTTCATTATGATGACAAGAAAATAAGATGAGAAGATATGAGGAATTTAGAGAGAAGTTAGAGAGAGAAATGTAGAGAGAAGAAAAATATGGATGATTACTTGCAAAATTACAATATGAGAATTAACAAGAATCAACAAGAATCAACACCCTCTCCATACTTGGAGAGGGGTATTTATACTTAATACCAAGAGGCTTTCATGCCTTGGTATTTCTACGGGCCGGGCTCGGGATTACTTGGGCTTTCGCCCGATACACGTGACCGGTTAGATTACATTTAAGAGCCCGTTTACCCGTGTAGCCTATTACAACGTATAATTAATTAAGTGACCGAGACCTAATATAATGAACGAACTTCCATTGTTCGACTCAATATATTTTGAGGCTAACAATCTCCCCCGAAGTGAGTTCATTGTGACACTCCTTCGTGAGATCAATGAGATTGCTGTTGTCGTTGAGCTCTTGTGATCTTTGTCTCTGTCTACGTTGTAGGCTTGTTCCTTCATGCTTTGTGATCTTTGATCTTGAGCCTTTGTCATTGTCTTTCGACTTCGTCTTTATGTCCGAGATCTTTAAATCTTTTCCTTGCTTGTCTTGATCATCTTTGCCACCTTGCGATCTTGTGTCTTGACCAACATGCTCATACTTTGCATCATCTTGAAAGCTTGCTAACAATCTCCCTTGATAGACTTGATATCTTGAATATCAGAGTTTGCGGAAGTCTTTGTCTTTAAATCTTAAGCTTTCTTGATTCTTGAAACTTGATGCTTATAGTATGTCTTTGTAGTTTGAGCATGAGCATGTGGTAATGAATCGGACTCTGCTGGAATGAGGCTACAACACCATCGTTTGTATATGCATTTGAATGTTAGTGATAAGCATATATGGACGAATATGGCTTTGACATTCGTCACGGTTCGGTTACATTAACCTCCGGTTCCGTGAGGACCCTTTTACAGTATAAATATTATACCTGTGATCAGGTAGATTCAATTTAAGAAGAATCTCCTTAACAGGGTTGAACATACAATTTTGAAAGATTTTGAACAAAAACTGATTTGATATAATATATATATATATATATATAGAGAGTTAGGATCAAATAAAGATTGCGTCACTTTAAAGATTTGGGTTGTGTTGATGCAAGACAAGAAAAATGAGTGCGTTACGCCTTTAGGCAAAGCTTAGAAAGAATGGATATGAGAAAATTAGACGGACCCATGACTTGGAGTTGGCGGAGCTAGTGGTTTTTGCTCTTCGATTATGATGACCTTATTTGTACGGCACTAAATGTCTACGGTTTACTCGATCACAAAAGCCTACCTTATATTTTGGATCAAAAGAGCTAAATATGAGGCAACGTAGATGGATTGAACTTCTGAGTGATTACGATTGACCCCTTACCCTACAAACCCTTTTTTAACTCATCTAGTAGAGATTTTGTGTGTTATTCGTTTTCACCCGGGAGGAAAAGGCGAATGTGGTCGCTGTGTGAGTGTTGCAGCAGGAAGGATAAGGAGCGATTTCGATAGGTGCGTGCTCTTTGTGGGATGGTACTATTTACAATTTACCGAACAATCGATACTTTGCACAAGTGAAGCGTGCAAAAAGGAAAATATTGGTGCCGAAGGATTTCGTGGCGAAGGGGAGCCGTTTGAAGTTAGATCCGATGGTACAAAATGTCTGAAAGGGTTGTCTAGAGTATGGTTACATTATTTGGAGGTTTGAGAGGACCTAATCTGTTGGAATCTATAAATCAAATATATTCCATTATCCTTGGAGGATAAAATGTACCAATGATTTGTGAAAAGGTTATACTGGTGGCCGAATATGAGGCTGGGTGATATGCGACATATTCAGTAAGAGCTTGACATGATGCTAAAGCAAAGCTGAACACCAAAAGCCGCAGGATTTACTTCAGTCGCGTGAAATCCCTGTTTAGAAATGGGAAAGTATTTCAATGGATTCATTACAAAGCTTCCAAGAACACCATCTGGATATGATTCAATTTTGCGGTAATTGTGACAGGAATTAACTAATGGCTCACTTTATTCCGATGAATAAGAAGTATAAAATGGAGAAGCTCACTCGATTGTATTTGAAGGAGATTGTTTATAGGCACGGGGTGCTTGTGTCGATTATTTCAGACAGAGACCCTCGTTTCGCGTCAAGGTTTTGGAGATCTCTTCAAAAATCTTTGGGGACAAATTTGGATATGAGCACTGCTTACCATCCTGAAACTGATGGTCAGAGTGAAAGGACGATACAAACATTGGAAGACATGTTGCGTGCTTGCGTGATTGACTTTGGTAGTGCTGGGAACAAGGACTTACTTTTGGCTGACTTTCTTACAATAATAGTTATCAACAACTAGTTTTAAAAGCTGCACTTTCGAAAGCTCTATACGGAGGAAATGTAGATCGCCTGTATGTTGGAAGTTGAAAGTTGGAGTATGCCCCAACTCACGAGACCAGAAATGATTCGTGAAACGACATAAATGATTGTGCAAATCAAGAACCGATTATTAGCTGCCCGTAGTAGACAGAAAAGTTATGCAGATATGAGACGTAAACCTTTGGAGTTCAAAGAGGGTGACAAAGTTATGCTGAAAGTATCACCCGTGGGAAGAAGTGTTGTTTGATTTGGAATAACGTGGGAAATTAAGTCTCACATTATCTCGGGACTTCAAGAATTTTATCTAAGAATTGGTCCGGTGGCTATTAATGGACTTACCCCGAGAACTTCAAGGAATTTACACAATAACATTCCATGTATCGATTAAAGAACGTGTCTATCAGAGGAAGACATTATCATTACATTTGATGAAGTAAGGGATCGACGTGAAATTACATTTTCATTGAACGAAACCAATTGAAATTGTGGATTAAAGAGGCAGAAACAACTCAAGCAAAGTCGATCATCACGATAGTAAAAGGTTCGATTGGAACATCGAGTCGTGGACCGGAATACAGTGGAACGGTGTAGTGGGACCAGATGTGGAAGAAATACCCTCATCTTTTTTACTTTAACAAGAAAAGGGCAAGAAAATGAATTTATCTTCGGGGACGAAGATCCCTTTTTAGGAGGAAATGCTGTGACAATCCGTCAAATTCAGGTCATTATTTTATTCTCGAGTATTAAATATAATTTTCATTTTTATGTTGAGATATGAACTCACGACAAAACCGAAAGAAATTAGGGTTTACGATTGTAATTTACGCGATGTTTACAAAGAATCGGCGAATCCTACGTTAAGCATCGATGATTATAATTTTCATCATTTACATTTCTTCCGTTGTGTTTCGCGTTTACAAAAATTCTTGCTAAAACTCGCATTTTTACCTTTAAACTTTACCTTTTCTTAAATTACTTTACACAATACTTTAAATAAACTTATAACTTAAAAATCAAAAAAAAATAATACTTTTTCCCAAACCCAAGGCCATAGGGCCGGTTTCTCCATCCCCACACACAACTCTTTACTTTTTTTTCATTTCCTATAACACTCATTACTCTTTCTTTATCCCATACATGCAAATCTCAAAAGAAATAAATTTTTCTCTCTTCCTCTTGGACTCCATTTCTGCGAATTTCATCATTACACCAACCACCACCCATCATACAAAATATTCATCACATTTTTCATCCATTATAACACAATCCTAAGCCTCTTGAAAGTTTGGTGCAAGTTCTTGATGATGTTAAGGTGTTTTAGGGCTTGTTTTTCTTAGGTTCTTGAGGTGTTTTTGTTTGGCGTTTGAGTAGAGAGTGTTCATGCCTCATTTAGAAGAAGATTATAAGCTTGTTAATCTTGGGTTTCATTGGTTCAATTTTAGCCAACACAAGAAAGGGGGTTTTTGTTTGATTCACTAGTCTAAATCTTCATTTTTGTAAGCCTAATCTTTCTTTTATTTGTTCTACCTTTCTATTTCTTGTTTTCTTTAATTTTAATCCATGAAAATGGATGTTTAGGTTCTGTGAATATTTATATGATGATGATCTTGAGGGTGTTTTGGATTAGTTATGGCATTGGGCTAGGTCTTAGATAATTAAAATGATGTTTAAAAAGGTTTTGGATTTGAAATATTGGACTGTTTTGAAAACAGTAGCTAAAACGTATCATAGCTCTAAAAATTTAGCTTGGGGTCTGTGATTAAATTTCATAGGTAGTCGAATAATATGGTCTCAGCATTAACATAGTGGATACTCCAACCACCTCTCGGATGTGGGGAGATATGGCAAAATACGAAAATAGGTCTAATTATGGGTCTATGTGTTTAGAATCGAGTTAAACTCCAAATTTTTGCCACAAAATAATAGATATTTTTGATTAGGACAGTAGTAGACATCATAAGGAAACCATAGCCTTTGACCTCACCTTTATTGCTATCATGGTTTGGGGTTTATGTCCATTTTAGTAAAGGGTAAAAGTTTTGCTAACTTTCTGTTTTGGACAACCAGGGGTAAAATGGTCTTTTCACATAGTTACGAAATTTTGTAAATTGTGAGACTTGCATTTCTGGAAACTAGACTCAAATAGCTTTCCAGGGGTGAAAGCCTCACCTATATAAAATTTGTGAGCTAGGAGATATGAGTCCATGAAGTTAAGTTAAATTCAGAAACCTAGTTTTTACGTCTAGTCTAAAAATTGTAAAACGTATAGTACACCGGGATAAAATAAAAGTTAGAAGCCGAAACTTGGTAGATGTTCATATTGACTATAAGACCAGGTCACATCTCAATTTTGGGATTTAAAACAGGACTTGGGTAAGTTCTTAGTGAAATGCCAACTTATTCAGAAACAACATCTCATGATCACAGTTTAATTTCTACGTGATTGTTACTTCTACGTACTAAGATAAAAAAAAAAAAAAAAAAAAGTCGCGTCACGTCTTTTAGGAGGTGCTTAGGAGTACTTCCCGTTTGCTCAAGACTCATAATCTTTCTGATCTAATTGTCTCTTCGGTGATTTCATAACCTCGCATTTTATTTAAATTGTTTTATAAACTCGCAAGGGAGATAACATGCTTGTTTTTAAAATAGAACACAAGGGACCCGAATGTATGCTAGTAGCCTTGATTATTATAAGTTAGCTTAACTCGCTAGATAAAAGACCCGCGGAAATCATGAATTGTTAATTGCCGGGAAATGGCATATGCTTATACATGAAATAGTACTATTTGGAGATTACCACCTCCAATCCGTGACGACTAGCTATCGTCTTGTGTTGGGAACATAACACAACGGATGCATTATATAGAGAATAAGAGACACTCATAGCGAGGGTGTTTAGTGGGCAAAATTACTGAAAATATGGTAAGGTTCGATGTCATGAGGCTTATAATAATCCCCCTATAACGATGTCTGATCCACATCGTTATACCCCGATAATTTTGAAAAATGATACTTGTGTTCGGAAAATTTTATTGTTTATATATATAAACTCTATGAATTCACTCAACATTATTGTTGACGTTTTAGCATGTTTTATCTCAGGTACTTGAAGGTAATTCGGATTGATGGAGATATGAAGGCCCGCTAAATAATTATTCATTCGAAAATGTTTTGTAAAACATTGTATGATGTTGTGAAACTTATTTGGGGACCGTGATGTAAACTTTTATTATTCGAATGAATGAAATTTTCTTAAAACGTCTCTTTTGAGTCGTTTTCTATGATTTGAGTTATTGTGCTATGACGTAACACCATTTGACCCTTCCGCTGACATTTTATATATAAATTATAAAAATATATATTAATATTATAAAACTTGATTTTATTAAAACCCGACACATTAGTCGTTATTAATCACCAATCGTCGCATTATAAATCAATTACGTTACATATTTAACGTAACTTATCATCAACTAGCTTTTGAAAATTTTAACATTTTATCGTACCACGTTAGTAGGGAGCTTTACGTGAGGGGTTTCATTTGGGTATACGTTTTGACGAGTTTGTTGGGTTTACGATTTAAAGTGCCCTGGCTCCTCAAACGTTTACTACATGACCTCTGAATTATGATGGCCCGAACAATGATGCAATAATTCCATAATAAGTTCAATCAAATGATATTACATTATGACATAAAACATATTCAATCAAATTAAGACTTGACATATTACCCAGGTTGTGTGACGAAGCCGTTACTTTCATTTCATATACTTTTGCCATCAATCGGATTTCACTGTACTATTAAGGTGACTTCATAGCCTCACTTTTAAATCTTTTTAATGTTTTCATAAACCTGTGAGGGGGATACATGCTATAAATTATGAATACAAGTATTTTTCAAACTATATGCTATCCTAATATACTATTACAACTAATGTTTAAGTCACTTTATGCCAAAAGACCCTCACTATCATGGACCATTAATCACTTACGAGTGAACGCGAATATTGTGGATAGGCCTATCGGGGTTGACGAATCCCGTTTGTGTTAGCCGGATAGGTAACCAAACGCACTATATTTGAATCTCATAGGTATATGGCAATTGCCTACACCGAGGGCCATTATCATTATATATATCATTGTTGATATATACACAAGTCAGTTTGTGTGCCATGAGATTAGACGCAATTATATAATACCACAATGTAATAATACTGATTTCTATAATTTAATGCAATCATTACACTTATGGGTATAACAAGGAATCTCAATGTTTATTTATCATAAAACCTATGAATTTCACTCAACCTTTGTGTTGACTCTCTTAAGTATGTTATCTCAGGTAATTGAGCAACTTAAGGCACGGAGTTGCACGGACTTGAAGATGGCTAAATTGTTATCATTCAAACTTTATGTTTCTAGATTTTAGGACCTCCTTTTGTAAAACTCTGATGAATAAATGAATGATAACTAAATTTTCAAAAATGTCTCTTTTGAATCGTTTTCTATGATTATGACTGTTGTATTATGAAGTAATACCCCAGATTAGCTTCCGCTGCTATATGTAAAAATGGGGGTGTTACACATGAGTCCCATAAATCGAAGTATTCCATTCACCTAGGTTCTTACAAGATGTATCAGGATCTAAAGAAACTCTATTGGTGGCCTAATATGAAGGCAATCATCGCTGAGTATGTTGGCAAATATTTAACATGCTCTAGAGTTAAAGCAGAATGTCAGAAGCCATCCGGCTTACTGGTACAACTAGAGATTCCTATGTGGAAGTGGGAGAGAATAACAATGGATTTCGTTACAAACTTCCCAAAACATCAAGCAAACATAACACAATCTGGGTCATTGTCGATCGTCTTACCAAATCCGCACATTTTATCCCTACCCGAGAGACAGATAGTATGGAAACCCTTACAAGGTTGTACATCAAAGAAATAGTCTCCTGGTATGGCATGCCAATATCTATCATCTCAGATCGTGACAGTCATTTCACATCCAGATTCTGGAAATTATTGCAGAATGCTTTGGGTACTCAATTAGACATGAGCATGGCATATCATCCCAAAACCGATGGACAAACTGAAAGAACCATCCAAACACTCAAATACATGCTTCGAGCTTGTGTGATAGATTTTGGAAAAGGATGGGAAAAACACTTACCATTATTAGAATTTTCTTACAATAACAGTTACCATGCCAGTATTAAGGCAGCACCATTTGAGGCACTTTATGGTCGAAAGTGCAGATCACCTGTTTGTTGGGCCGAAGTTGGAGATGTTCAACATACAGGACTAGAAATAATCCATAAAACCACTAAAAAGATAGTGCAAATTCGACAACACTTGCAAGCTGCAAGAGACTGGCAGAGAAGTTATGCCAATATAAGACGAAAGCCTTTAGAATTTCAAGTTAGAGATCGTGTTATGTTAAAAGTATCACCTCGTAAAGGTGTCATCCGATTCAGAAAACAAGGAAAGCTTAACCCTCGTTACATTGGACCTTTCAAAATCCTTGAACGGATTGGCCCAGTGGCATATAAACTAGAGCTTCTTGAAGAGCTCAGAAATGTTCACAATACCTTCTACGTTTCTAATCTAAAGAAATGCTTATCTGACGAATCCCTTGTAATTCCAATGAAAGAGCTTCGGCTTGATGACAAACTCAACTTTGGGGAAGAACTAGTAAAGATTATGGATCAAGAAGTCAAGCAATTGAAACAAAGTCGTATTCCTATAATCAAAGTACAATGGAACTCTAAAAGAGGACCAGAATTTACATGGGAACGCGAAGATCAAATTCGTGCCAAGTATCCACATTAGTTTTCAAACATCACTCCAGCATCCAACTAAATCTCGAGACGAGATTTCTTTTAAGGGAGGGAGACTATAACAACCTGCAATTTTTATTAATGTAAATATCCATCTATTGAATTAGATGCACTGTAATATCCATTTATTATATATATACCATCTTTTTACAGGGAATTTTTTTGCTTTATTTCATTATGCAAAGTAACTTGCATCTCTAAAGTAAATGAGCTTACGCAACCTCTAGCAATGCCATCTCTATCTATGTTTATATCATGTAAAGATCCTAATATGTCAATTCTATATCTTAATATCATTATTACCAAGTACATTATCTATTTAACATACTTTTCAAAATGTTATATCAAAACAAGCATTAAACGTTAACGTTTATATCAAAACCCTAATTATATGTAATGTATACATATAAAATGAATGTACAAGCCTTTAAAGCATGTGTACAAGTATCAATACACCACATTTGATATCTTTTCCCTCTGAATCAAGTTACCCCCCCGCCCCCCCCCCCACCCACCCCCCACCCCCCACGTTACACCACCCCAGCCTCCCCACCATTAAACCCCCACTTACCCCAGCCCCCCCCCTACCCGACCCCCGCCCCCCCACCCCCACACACAGCCACCACCCCCATGCACCCTTAAACCCCGAAACCCACCGCCCCACTCCCCCCCCCCCCCCCCCCCAAATACCCCCCCCCCCCTTATCCACCCCCCCCCCCCCCCCCCCCCCCACCCAAGCCACCCGGCAACCACCCCCCCCCTCCTTACCCCCACCCACCACCTCCACCCACCCCCCCACCATCTCTATCTATGTTTATATCATATAAACATCCTAATATGTCAAGTCTATATCTTAATATCATTTTTACCAAGTACATTATCTATTTAACGTACTTTTCAAAATGTTATTTCAAAACAAGCATTAAACGTTAACGTTTACATCAAAACCCTAATTATATGTAATGTATACATATAAAATGAATGTGCAAGCCTTTAAGGCATGTGTACAAGTATCATAGCACCACATTTGAATATCTTTTCCCTCCTCAATCAAGTTACAACACATTAAAGCTCAAAGTACAAGTCAATAATGCAAGAAAGCCAAATTAGGTCATTTTACCTCCTAAATCACTTTAGTTTCTTACCACCACTTTAGCACAAGGTACAAACACTTAATGCATGACTTCTAAACCTTAAACCTAATCCCTAAATCATTATAATACATAATCTAGAACCATAAACCCTAAACGAAACCCTAAAACCCTAATTTTACTTTAAACCTAAAACTAAACCCTAAACCTTAAAACTAAGCCCTAAACCTTAATCCTAAACCCTAAACCTTAATCCTAACACTAATCCTAAACCCTAAAATATCTTAAACCCTAACCCTAACACGAATTAAAACCCTAAAACCCTAACCCGAAATCAAATCAACCCGTCACCCCTTTTTCTTTCTTTTTACCCATTTTTAAACCTAAGCTAGCACCCTAACACCTCAAGCACCTCTATGACATCACCACCACATCACCAAGTAGCCTACCAAGCACCTCCATCACCTCCCTTGGCCACCAAGTTGTAAAATCACCTCCTTGTCACCCTATATATGCCACGGCTTCACCACCACCCCACAACTCACCATAGCTATTTTTCTAGCTCACCCTACTCACCATCTAGCCTCCCTTAGTCACCTCATCTAGCTAGGACACTAAACAAACAATAAAACTTAGGCAAAAAGGCTTTCCAAGCACTATATAAGCTGAAACATACACCCTGTTTCAATCATACCTCAAAGTGAAGTTCCTAAGTTCAGAATAGAAGCCAAGAATCAAGAAAAATGGAGCCCTTGAAGTCATTACTAAGCGTACGAACCCGAAAACCCCATTTCAACCCATTTTAGTTCAAGTAAGCTCAAATTCTTGTTCAATAAGCTCATAATCTGTATTAGAACTATCATAAGATCCTATATGAACTCTTGTTAAAGCCTCGAATCCTCAAACCCATGCATTTTTTATTAAAACCTTAAAAATGACCCGTTTTGATTTTCTAGCTAACGAATCATTTTTCTAAAGTTTTGTTATGTTAGAACATCTTATTTTATCTTAATCTAATAAGGTATAACCTATAAATATAATTTGGAATCCTAAAATAAGCTTGCGTGGCTTTTTGGACTTGTTTTGCAAATATATTTCATGCTAGGGGTATATATCATAACTTTCTGAAATTTATAACTAAAGGGGCTAAAAATGTCATTATTTCAAAGTTATAACTATAAGGACCTATCTTGCCAAGTTTCAAAGTTAAAGGTTTAATATATATATATACTTATTCTATAAAGGACTAAACTTGTAAAAGTTTATAATCGAGGGTATATATTGCCATTTTTGCAAACTTAAAAATATAGAATATAATATTTTTATATAAATTATAAAAATATATATTAATATTATAAAACTTAATTTTATTAAAACCCGACACATTTATCGTCATTAATCAACGATCGACGCATTATAAAACAATTACGTTATATATTTAACGTAATTTATCATCGACTAGCTTTTGAAGAAACTTAAAATCTTATCGTATCACGATACTAGGGAATTTCATGTGAGGGGTTCCATTTGAGTATTTGTCTTGACGAGTTTGCTGGGTTTAAGATTTAAAGTGCCCTGACTCCTCAAACAATACTACATGGCCTCTGGATTATGATAGCCCGAACAGTGATACAATATTTCCATAAATTGATAAATCAAAGTGATACGTTAAACTTTATGAAGTTTTGAAACATAAACCATCACACTAAGACTTGACATATTACCCCAGGTTGCGTGACAAAGCCGTTACTTTCACTTGATATACTTTTGCCATCAATCAGATTTCCCTGTACTGTTAAGGTGAGTTCATAGCCTCGCATTTAACTCTTTTAAATGTTTCATAAACCCGCGAGGGGGATACATGCTATAAACCATGAATACAAGTGTTTTCTAAATGTATGCTATCCTGATATATTATTGCATCTGTTGTCTAAGTCCCTTTATGCCAAAAGACCCCCACCATCATGGACCATTAATCACTTGCGAGTGAACGCGAATATTGTGGATAGATCTATCGGGATTGACGAATCCCGTTTGTGTTAGCCGGATAGGTAACCAAACGCACTATATTTGAAACTCATAGGTATATGGCAATTACCTACTCGGGGGCCATTATCATTATATATATCATTATTGATATATACACTAGTCAGTTTGAGTGCCATGAGCTTAGACGCAATAATACTGTTTTCCATAATAATTGTACTCATTGCAATTATTACACTTATGGGTGTATAACAACGTAACCCACTGTTATGATGACTTGTATTCAAACTATTTATCATAAACCTATGAATTTCACTCAACCATTGTGTTGACTTTTTAGCATGTTTATCTTAGGTAACTGAGCATCTTATGGCACGGAGTGGCGCGGACTTGAAGATGGCTAAACTATTATCATTCAAACTTTATGTTTTCATGTAGATTTGGGACCTCTGTTTGTAAAAACTCTGATGAAATAATGAATAATAACTTATCTTTTAAAAATGTCTCTTTTGAGTCATTTTCTATGATTATGACTGTTGTACTATGAAATAATACTCCAGATTAGCTTCCGCTGCTATATGTCAAAAATGGGGGTGTTATATTATGCTCAAATTTATAAAAAAATTCAAGCATACTTTTGTGAAAACTACATGCTACATAACCCGTACACAATAACCCTTACTAGATATTGTGAGGATTTAACCTTATCCGTTTCCAAATGTTTACCCAAATTCGACAAAATGTGAGTGTGCCGGTGATGTAGTAGACTTTAAAACTTGGCTTGGTATATCACTCGAGACCGCAATGATGAGTACTATGGATTTAGATGGAGTAACTTGTTTAAATTGGTAAATTTTAGGATTACACCCAAAACGCCTTTACATGTTGCTTATTAACTAACTACACTGGTTAGTTAACCCCCGTATAAACCCTTTGTTTACTCTCACTTTAAGAGTATGATACCCCTAGAATAACCCATAGAGCCAATACTTTAGGAAATACACCAATTGTTTATTTCGTTACACCTTTACACCTTAACCTACCATGTTAGATTAAGTTTATTTTACAGTTGTTAGTTTCTTAAAGTGTAAAGTATGTATTTCCCGAGTCTTGTGTCAATTTTTATACGGTTGGAAGAATTTGCACATCACAAATAGGAATGTATATTATAGTCAAAACTCATGTATTTTTACTACCATCGCAATTAATGGTACATCCAAAGAATGAAGATTTGCCGAAGGAATTATCTGGAATTATTATGATCGTAAAGAGGGTGAAACTACTCCGAGTTTTGTAGAATAGTGTTAGCAAAAAAATAGAAAAAATTAGAAAAATATCAATAAAAAGAGAAGGAAAGTTTGAAGATAATCGTTTCGCAAAAGCATTACTGAAGGAATTACACGAAGGATCAATTATTCATTGATACAAATCGACGATGTAAAGTATTGTATAAAGTGGAAGATATTGCCACTTGCCTTGTAAAGTATGTAAAGTATGTGATGATTGGGAAGTTGACTGTTACGAGAACGCCAACTTAGGTTGTTGTTTTTTATCTATGATCAAGACGTTGTAAATAGTTATGTATTTATCATGGTAACGGTAAAAAAAGTGTCTAACAACTTGTATTTTAGACTTAATCTATTTGTTTTGTAATTTTTATTTAACAATACTTTACTTCTCATTCCTAATGACTAGTCGCTAGTTTTACGTGAATGAGGATGTGTACGAGCGTGCATGTCTATTCCGTCGTTACGGCCATGTATGCATGTCTCAACTGCCTCGTTGGTTTATGACTGATGTGTCGTTGTGTGGTGTATATTTTTATGATTCAAGTTTTAAATTTATATTTTGCCGACTTAACTAAAAATAACACTTTAACGGGCAGTGTACCCGGTAGGTGGTAGATTCGTAGTAAGTAGGGTGTCGAACACTTAAAGCGAGGTTAAATCTCTCAATTTATTAATATTTTGGTTTACTAATTCTAAGTTAATTCTAATCTAAGTCAAAAGTATGCTAATCCTATGTTAGTTCTAATCCTAATTCTAACTAGGGATGGCAAAAAAACCCGAACCCGACGGGGTAACCCGAAACCCGAAATAATTGGGGCGGGGCGGGGCATGCTTATCGGGTTACGGGGCGGGTTTGGGGCTTAAACGGGGATTTTTAATCGGGTTTGGGGCGAAAGTGGGGAATAACATCCCCGCCCCGCCCGATTAATATATACACATATAAAAATATATGTATATTTATATAATATTTTGTTACTATTTACGTAATAAATAAGTACTTCTCTAATATTGTTAATATTTTTATCTTTGTAATATTGCAAAATTGTTATTATAGAAACTTGTTTAATATCATATTTTTAAGATTTAACTTCTTTATAGTGTAATTTATCATTATACATGTATGATATTATCGTGAAACTTAATAAACCTTGTTTGTAATTGATTATTAATAAGTTTTTAATTCTTCAAGTTACTGCTAACAGTCTAAAAATAATAATAAATATGAAATGGTGCGGCTTTGGTCGAGAATTGCACACAAAGAGGACACTCCGATAAGATCCCCGATTAGTACGGGGCGGGTTTGGGAGAGCATCACGCCCCAACGGGGCGCCCCGATTAAATCCCCGACGGGGATCGGGGCGGGTTTGGGGAGAACATTAGTAAGCGGGTTTGGGGATGGGGATGGTCGCCCCGCCCCAAACCCGCCCCGTTGCCATCCCTAATTCTAACTGCTAAAAGGGGGGTTTTGGCCTGAGAGACTGGCATGGGTTTGGTGGTGACTACAATCAATTCAAGACACTTTAACCCACACAAGCAAATTAACAGAAGATAAAAGAGCGGTCAAACCTTATAATAGAAAACTGTATTAGCCATCATTAATACGATTAGAAGTTGGTTTGTTTATTCAGTGCAATGATTACTTATCTCAAAGTGGTATACCATTCTTAGATTTAGGTGGGACTTCATCCTAAGACCCAGACACATTAATTCTATCATAATTAAAGCATCCACATAAAGCATCCTTATTTGCTGATTATAATTCATCTTAGGGATTAAAGCAATGGTGATCTTGTTAAACCCTAGCTCATAGAGTCTTTACCCACTTACTACTTAACGGTGATTTATACTTTAGTAGTCCACTTGTCTAACTATCCAATGGAATCAGAACGTTATTTGTTGAATTATCTAGGTTCACCTGCTAGTCAACTTGTTCACTAAAGTAAAGGAAATATCCGATATCTAGTTAAGCCATAAGCGTATCCTAGCACGGATTTAGCAGGACAATACTTATGATCCTATGATTCTAGATGTATAAATTACTATATGGAGAGCTATCCCGACATCTAGATTACTTGGTCCGTATCACTAGATCCAGTTGAATGATAGGTCGCATATTAAAGCACATAAACAAGTATAAATTGATAAACATAAACAAGCATACAACAATAAATTAAGCAATCGAGATATAAACAAAATCAAACATTCAAATCTTCATAATAATGGCTACTACCCGAAGGTATTAGCCTTCAAACATCAAAATTAATATAAAAGTAATGGCTTAGCCAAGGTAAACTAACCAAGTTAACGAATGATACCAAAAACTGAACGATTACAAAAGTATAACAAATTACAAGTTGTCTCCTATGGATTGGAATGCGTTGTGAGACCTCTTCTGCTCTTTTTCTCCTCTGAAAATTGACTTTTGTGGTTTAGGTATCGAGAATATGATTTAGCACACTTAAAACTCATTTTTGAGTTTTGTATTTATAGGGTCTGGAGTCGGTGTCGATACGGCGTATCCAAGGTCTTGGATATGGCGTATTGGGTGTTTCTTAGAGTAGGGACCACATTTGATATCTTCCAGAATATTTACCTTCTATATCTTCAATACGGCGTATTGGTCTTCTCTGGATACGGCGTATTGATCACGTTTCCTTCATGGTCTTTGGTGAGTGTATGCACAGATACGCCGTATCTTTCAAAATATCTTTTTTAAGCTCCATAATGCGCGCCTTTTGCTATTATTCACCAAGTACTTCATAATTACCGTAATTCTTAAATATAAATGATTAAGTAATAATTCTTTGCAATAATCATATAAAATGGGTTAATTATATGGGATAAATGATGCTATAAAATAGACGTTATTTGATATCATAAAATATCCCCCCACTTGAATTCTACTTGTCCTCAAGTAGCCTTTAGAAGTTTACAAAAATGTATCCCTAAGGATATTTTCCGTTAAGCATTTATTTGATCTTTTACAAGTACACAACCAAACACCTCATGAAATAGGAAGATGAAAACACTCAAATCACTCAACTAATCTATGTGTTAACATGTAACTAATTCGCTTAATTGCTCGGTCATGACGAGTATTCTATGTTGGGAATTAAACACTTCAGAGTTAGTACTGCTAAGCTAAGAGTTAGTACTGCCAAGCCAACAGTTAGTACTGTTAGAAGAAAATAGTTAGTACTGCTTAAGATTACAACTGTCAGTACTAAACTAGTCAGTTAGTACTGCTAGAGTAAGTTAGTACTGTTAGTACTAACTTAAGGCTGTTGAAGAACTTAGTACTGCTAGTGTATAAGTTAGTGTTGTTGATGGAAGATTAATGCTGCTGAAGAGTTAAAGCTGCTGTAAAGATAAGAGTGATTCAAGTTAAAGCTGTTAAAGAGACTACAGCTGTGTGAAGAGATAAGTATGAGTTATTTTAGGAAAAGATTATTGATTGATAGAAAAGATCTTGTATATCTTTTAGTATGGTAAGTTAGTAATTGTAGTTTGACTATGACTCCTTGTGTCTATAAAAGGAGATCATAAGTCATAGAGAAATATATACAATCACAATACTTCTCATACACATCTCTTAGATTCATAGCTTCAAGGTTGTAAACCCTAGTACTAAGATAGAGTACTCGTATTATTATCATTAATAATATTGAAGCTTGTTGGTTATATTGTTCTTCCTACTATATCATTATTACTGTTTCATTGGTATTCTTCTTAGTGGTATAAACTAGATTCCGCATAGTTTATATCATATACACAAAGCTTCACACTTAGTACCTTTGGATTTATCCAAGGATACTAAACCTTATATCTAACTAAGGAGTTAAAGATCCATTCAAGTGGGATCTACAAGTGGTATCAGAGCAGGTTGAAGCTTTGATCTAGAAGAAACTATCAAGAAGAATCCCTTACTCACAAGGAAGAGATGGCTCTTATGGCTCTTTCAGACTCTGAGGTAAAAACTTGTTCAAAAACATGTCTGAAAAACCATGAAACTCTTAAAACTCAGTATGATAAGTTGAGAATAGAGTTTAATAAGTCTGAATCTGATTTAGATAACTATAAAATAGGTTTAGCTTCTATGGAAGAACGACTAGTCTTCTACAAGAAAAATGAGGGTATGCTTGGTGATCAAATTGCTGTTCTAAAAAATGATGCCTCATTCAATGAAGCAGAGATTATTGCTCTTAAGTCTTATATAGAGAAACTTAAGAAAGAAAAAGAGGATAATCTGCTTAAAACTAACAACTATGATAATGCCACTAAGAGTTTGGATAAAGTGATAGGAAGTCAACTAGTAGATAACAATAAAAAAGGTTTGGGATACAATGCTGTTCCACCTCCACCTACAGGTTTATTTGTACCTCCTATCATTGATTTGTCTCACTCTAGCATTGAGAAGTTTAAAGAGCCAGAGTTTGAAGGTTATGGACCTAAGGCTAGTAAGAATGTTAATACTGGTGCTCCAATTATTGAAGATTGGGAATCAGACAATGATGATGAAGATGATAAGCCTAAGCCTAAGGTTGTGAAGAAAACAGTTGATTTCAAAACTATTAAACAAGATGTGGTGTCAGATGGTAAGTTAAAGAAGAAAACTGTTTTTCCTACTGCTGCCAAGATAGAGGTTGTTAAACCTAAACAACAAGAAAAACCAGTTAGGAAACTAGTGAAGTATGTTGAGATGTATAGATCACAAAAACCTAGAGGGAATCAAAGAAATTGGAATAATCAGAAGTCCCATCAACTAGGGAGTGATTTTGTGTTGAACAATAAAGCTTGTTTTGCTTGTGGAAGCTTTAACCATCTGATAAAAGATTGTAAAAGGAAGGTACAAAAACCTATATGGAACAATGCTATAAGGGTAAATCATCATAGTTCTCATAGAATGTCTTACCCTCATCCAAAAAGAAACTTTGTTCCAAAAGCAGTCTTAATGAAAACTGGGATGAGACCAGTTAATGCTGCTAAGCCAAAGGCTGCATATAATGCTGTCAAGAGGAATAGGTTTAATGCTGTTAAAGCATCAGCATGTTGGGTCTGGATGCCAAAGAACAGAGTGGTAGATCATGTATCCAAAAACATCAGTGCATCTGTTACTTTGAAAAGCTTGGATTACATTGATGCACAAGGAAGATTCAAGTCTGTGATGGCTTGGGTTCCCATAAGAAGATGATTTGGAGGATCCTTCCAAACAGGGGAGGGTATGAAAAATGTTCATATTAATGAAGATCATTTTTGTTTATATGGATGCACAGGATCAGGGGAAGGAAGAGTGCAACAAAGAAAAAGAAGATTCCAGAGAAGAGCGCAGCAAAAGCACAAAGACCAAGAAGATGAAGTGTTTGGAAGAATCCTCTTAGAAAAGAAAATGAAGGTTTAATTCAAGAAACTTGATGATTTGGAGGTAAATCATAAGGTTTAATTCAAGAAACTTAGATTATAATAATAATATTGCCCCTGCGGGCACCTTTGCCAAAATACCCGCGTGATTTCTAATGATGTGCAATTGGTTATCGTTACTGGATACACCAACGGGGAGTCCAATCCAAATATATATATTCACAACATTCGCGCTTACTACGGAGAGTAATTAACGGTTCATGATTATGGGGACTTAAAGGCAAAGCAGTTACTTAGGTAATAGTAAATTGAAATAGCATGTAGAAATAATTGCATTCATGTTTATAGCATGTATCTCCCTTGCGGGTTTATAAAATGATTGAAATGCGAGGATATGAACTCACCTGAACAATTATAGGGAAATTGATAGCTAATATATGGCAAGACTTAGTTTGATTGTATATATAAGTTTGATTGTATATAGAAGTTTTTGGATATCGATGTTGGTTTTGATAAAAATTATCATAACACCGTTCGGGCCATCATAGTTTAGAAGTCATTCAGTAAACGTTTGTGGAGCTAGGGCACTTTAAATCGTAAACCCAACAACTCAGACAGAACGTAGTACCAAGATGAAACTTCTTAATATGAAGCTCCCTAGTATTGTGGTATGATATGGATCCGGGACATGATTTTTGAAAGCACATCGATGATGAATGATATAAGGATTAGAACATGAGCAGTTTTAAGCATTTTATTCAATATCTAGAGATGTTAAGCATAAGGAGCGTTAATTAAAGTTATGTTTGGTAATGTTTTGATTATGATTTTACACTTTTGCAAAAATGTTACATTTTAGACCTTGAGGTTTGGAAAACTGCAAGTAGACCCTTAGGGTTTGCATTTTTACGACTTTGGTCCTTCAACTTTAATTGATATACTAAGTAAACCTTATACTTTAAAAAATGACATAATAGACCCCTATAGTTATAACTTTGATAAAATGCACTTTTAGTCCTTTTAGTTATAAGTTTCTGAAATTTATGATATATACCCCTTGCATGGATTATAATTACAAAACATGTCCAAATTGCCATGCAAGCTTAATTTAATATTTCAATAGTCATTTATAAGTTATAATAAACTAAAATATGAAGTTTTAACATAACACAAGTTTAATTTAACGATTCGTTAAGTTAAAAGGTAAAACGGTTCAAATTAGGGTTTCAAAATGAAAACGCACGGGTTTTAAAGTCAAATTCTTTCATGACTTATCAAATTACTTATTTTAACATTATATAAGCTTATTAGGATAGATTATAACAATAGTTTACAAGTTTAGCCCATAGTTTAAGAAAAAACATGAAATTAGGGTTTCAGGTGTACGGTTTTTGATCGAAAAGGTATAACACTTAGGTTTTTGAGTTCAAAGCTTTATATTATGATTTTAGCAAGAACATATGAACATTATGACGTTACATAAGCAGAATATAAGCTTAGAGAACCTGGTTTGAGCTTATAGCTTGGAAACGGGTCAGAATCGGGACTTTCGGCTTCGTACGGCTAGAGTAACGACTCTCGGGCTTCGTTTCTTGGTTTCTTTTGCTTCCTTTCTGTACTTGAGACTTCTTAAGATCTATTAGAATTCATATTGAGCAAGGATTTGCTACTATGAAGGGTTATAGAGGAGGAAGTAGGGGATGAAGAAAAATGAAGACATAAGAGTCCTATTTATACCTATTTGAAGTAGCAAGGAGTAAGCAAAGATTGTGATCTGGTTTTGACACATAGAGGGTCTAGTTAGGGATGTGGAAAAGCTAGGAAATCAATGGAGGAGGTCTATGAAGTAGCTTTGATGACCTGTTTGTGTTTGGTATATGCCGCGGCTGAAGAGAGCAAAAGAGAGGCCATGTGCTCTTAATTTTGACCAAGGATTGGTCTAAGTAGGTGAATAAGCTGATTGAAGGTTTTTAGAAGAGTTCTTGGGTGGTCATTTGCATATGGTAGCATTTTAAATGGGTCAAAATGAGTATGAAAGTGGTTCGGGTCATTTTTGGGCTTGACGTGATGTTCAAGGGTCTTTCAAAGGTACATTGTGTTTATAATGATTAAGGATAGATGAAATAGGTTGTTAAGGTCTGGTATTAAAGTAATTATATTCGTTTAGGTTAAAACGGAGTAGAATTGAAGAAACGAGGTCAAGGGTTTAAATAGGGCTTGTTTAGGGTTTTCTTGACTTTCTAGGTTTATATTTCTTATACATTAGGTCAAGATTGATAGATTATTGATCCTAAGTAGTATATTAAGCTTAAATAATTATAATTGATAGGTGGTTTGAGTTAAAATGGGTAGAAAATGAATAAACGGGTCAAAATGGTAATTAGGGTTTTCTGGATTCGTTAAGGTTTTCTAGGCTTTGATTTCTTGCACATTGCCAAGTTAATGATAGATAATGATTTGTAAATTAATTTTATGAGTTTACAATGGCCCTTGGTTGGTTATTTGGGATTAGAATTGTTTAAAACGGGTAAACGGGTTAAATGAACCAATTAGGTACATTTAGCGTTTCTAGGATATGTTTTACGTACAAGTGAAGTAAAATGATGAAGTGATGATGAAATAATGATTGACTAGGATTGATATGATTGTAAAATAAGTTATTACAACTTATTTGAGTGTTGGTTTGGGTTTACAATGGATAAAAGCCAAAAAATAGGTCATGGTTTAGAAACTAGCTTGGTTTTAGGGTTTAGGGTTTTGAGTGTAAAAAGATGTATGAAAGCTTATGAATAGAATATTTAGGGTTTACATCTTGTAAAATGAGTGTAGTAGCTTGCTCACAAGTGATAGTGAAGAGATGAGAATGAAAATGGAGGTAAAATGGCTATTTTATGGATTAAGCTTAATGACTTATACATTGAGCTTTTAAGGACTTGTACTTTGATTTAAAGAGATTATATATTTCAAATGAGATGTTATATTACTTGTACATATGCTTTAGTAGCTTATGCATTCACTTTAGGTGTTAACCTTTTCATGAGGTTAGGGTTTAGGGCATCCGATAATGGTTTAAAGCCCGTTTTGATATGATGTTGCAAATGGTACCTTTTAGGAATAATGTACCTTGTAATAATGATATTATGATATTGACTTGATATGTTATGATGTTTGCTTGACATATATGAAGATAGGATTGCCATATGTAGGTTGTCCGAGTCCGTTAACTTGAGTTATGCAGGTTATATTGCATATTGAGTTATTGGCAAAGTAATGTAATGTAATAAAGCGAAAAATTTCCCTGAAAAAGGTGAGTTCATATATAACTGATAGATTGTACATCATCTAACTTAATAGATGGATATTTACATTTATGAAAATTATGGGTTGTTATAATATGAGATGCTGAGTTTGCTAGACGTTCTGCTCTTAATAGATTCAATTACAACAATGACATTGCTGCAATCAATTCTATTGAGAGGAAAACGTCTAACAAACTCAGCCTCTCGGATCATGAGGATGATTTCGGGTAGGCCGAGTAATTCAAATAAGCATATTTATTTATGCAACTCCTAATCTCATATGAAATTTAGTGGTGTTCATTATTCGGGTGATAACCGAATAAATAAAAAACCGAAACTGAACTCAAACAAAAAAAATCATTGTTATCTTTTAAATCCATTACTATTGTTATGCTTCATGTTGAACAACCCATTTCCACCCCGCAAGTTAATCAACGCTTTTAAAACAGCCTAAACGCATTTTGGCACACTACAAATCCCAATGTTATTCACAAAATTTAATAACCTTAGTTCGAAAATTACAAATAATATGACCACAAAAACTAGAATCAGTAGTAACCTTGTGTGTCCTCATGATCCGAGATCTGAGTTTGCTAGACGTTCTCTTCTCAATAGATTCAATTACAACAATGATATTGTTGCAGTCCACTCTATTGAGAGGAAAACATCTAACAAACTCAGTATCTCGGATCAAGAGGACGCACCAGGTTACTACTGATTTTGGGTAGGGCGAGTAATTCAAATAAGCATATTTATCTATGCATCTCACAATCTCATATGAAATTTAGGGGTGTTCGTTGTTCAGGTGATAACCAAATAATTGAAAACCGAAACCGAAGTGAAAATAAAAAAACTGATTGTTATGTTTTAAATCCATTACTATTGTTACGTTTCTTGTCGAACAGCCCAAAGTACAAAATGTTTTAATAGTTGGGACAAAAGGCTTTCTGGGCAGCTTGACCAACCTGTTTCCACCCCGCAAGATAATCAACACTTTTAAAACAGCCTAAACGCGTTTTGGCACGCTTCAAATCCCAATATTATTCAAAAATTTAATAACATTAATTCGAAAATTGCAAATAATATGATCAAATCGCAAGAAAATTACAAATAATATGATCACAGAAACCAAAAATAAATAGTTACCTTGTATGTCCTCATGATCCGAGATCTGAGTTTACTAGACGTTCTCCTCTCACTAGATTCGATTACAATAATGATATTGCTGATTTGATTAAAAGGAAAACTTTAACAAACTCAACATCTCGGATCATGAGGACGCACTAGGTTACTACTAATTTTGGGTAGGCCGATTAATTCAATTAAGCATATTTATTTATGCAACTCTTAATCTAATGAAATTTAGGGGTGTTTGTTGTTCGGTTGATAACCGGATAAACTGAAAACCAAAACCGAACTTAAACAAAAAAATAAACCATAAATCGAAATTGAACATAACCCATGTTCAACAAGGGCAGTATTAAGTAAATATCTAAAATAAAATTAATAAAATGTATATTGATAATATATTTTGCCAATATTGTGAGTAATAAAAACCACCTTCTCATAAATGATTTTGATGATATTAATAAGTTATTAAAAAATTGAATCATAACAGGCAAGTTACCCGAGTTCGAATTAGCTCATACCCAATAAGCTTTCCTCGTCAGCCAAAATTCTCAACCACCCATACACATATATAGTTGCGCATCAACAAATCAGGAAAAGAAAACGTAGCTTTTATAAATAAGATAGCAAGGATGCAAAGTTGAAATCAGAAGGTGCATAAATACCTAGAATCGGATGCAAAAAGTAGAGTTGACTATAAAGTGTTTTTTGATATCATGGCTTGCTGAAGAAGTAGGATAACTAGAATTCTACAACCTAATATGAGAACAAAAGAATAGGGGATAGGAATGACCAAACATGAATTCAAGATCAATAATAGGACAATCAATATTAACAATGTATCGTACAATAATATATAGCAAATAGATCAAAATGTAAATATAAAATAAACTTAAACTCATCAAGGGAAACTCCATGATATTTTTCAATAATATAGAGCAAACGAACTAAAGTTCATCAAGGGAAACTTCGTGACTTTTTTTCTAATATAGAGCCAATAGATACAGTGTAGATCACAATAACAAATAAATGATATTGTTTGTTACGAAAATAATTTATAAAATAAGTGTAAACGATATTTAAATTTTTTTATTTATAATGCTGCAAGGAGTGTTTTTTAATGATTTCAAGAACGTATAGGATATGACTAAAGCAAACGCCCCCTTAGTCATTAATCAATTTCTCATTGTAATGTTATCAAACCATAACACTGCATACCATCAACTTAATTACTTGACCAATGAGTAAAACGACATACTCAACCCGCCTGATCGAGGTCTTCAAAAAAGGATCTCATATTCCTTTTATTATATATTGTTCTTGTAAATGGTTTGTTAAATTAAGCAACAAAAAGAGAGTGTTAAGAAAATACTCTGAATTAGTCTGCTGATAAACAATATATGAACTAACATTCAAAAGAAAAACATGTTGATATCAAGGTTAGAATTAAGATCAACAATTCATGCCTTAGATATATTGATATAACTTATAAGAATAGGTAACCTTTATTACTTACCATGTCCATCTTCATCTGTACAAAATGAAATGAAAGTTCAGAACTAAGTAAAACTAAAATGTGAATGGATTAAAGAAAGCTAAAGATGCAGTTAAAGAATAAGCACAATAAAGAAGCACCATAACCGGTTAATGAAGGATAAACTACTAAAAGTAAAATGGCAATGTGAGATGAATCAATATATACAAATGAAGACGATCGATTAGAGCATATTAGAAAATTAAAATTTAAATTCTTGATTAAAGAGTTACTGTATGATATTTCAAAAGAAATTGGTTTCAGAGAAGACTAAAGAAAGACATGATTAACAAACAATTAAGATGCCTGCATAAAAAAAAAGAATCAACGTTTTATACTTGGATGTTTTCCTTAGGATTTCGGAAATCTGTGTTGAATATTATTAAACACACGAGAGAATATATACAATTTTTTGGAGGATTCTAGATGTGGGCTTGAGCCAATTATAAATACAAATACAATTACTCAACTTAATACGGGCTAACACAAAGATGTATCATGACATCATCACAATCACTACACAAATCAAAGCTTATATACCTTTAACTTTTCTCATTATTATCCAAAAACTATCATCTTCCCTTGTTTTTAAAAGATGCGTTTCACTTCACCACTGTTACTGCAGTATGGCAAGTTAAGTTATAACTGGAATTTATTTTACTCAATAATCAACCCTTTCATTGTGTTTGACCAGAAATAAATCTCTCTTTATGATAGCGATGTTACCAAGCCGCGTTTTTGTTTTAGGAATAAATCAAAACCAATTTCAACACTCACTCTATAGGGGACTTAATTAATGTGCCCCGATCTAAAATTTAAACTTCTATGATTTACTTTGTTATAACTGAAATTCATTTGAAGAACTATTTACAATCAACATCTCATTATGTTTAAAACAACTTTGTGATTGAGTTATTAATTAAGTTCGAGTATTATTTTTGTTTTAGTTCACTTTTCTTCTAATGCAACAACATTCCAGACTTCTTTTATAATGTTCGTTTTTATTTGTTCTTTTAGTAAAGTTTTTACAGATTCGTGAGACATAATCATTCTTCTACACGTGCATGTGATCTTGATGATGATCAATTGTGAATCATGTCGATCTCACAATTCGGTGACGTAATCGTGCTTCTACTCAGTTATGTAAAAATGCCTGATTAATTTGGTTACATGAAAATCTTGATATCTATTTATTTTATGGCTTTCGCTTGAGTAGTATTAGGTTACATGCACAGACTTTTCACCATACATGGGCACATGGCAATTATTTCATGGCATAGGTGAGGAGTCAACATTAATTTTTTTAGCTGAATTAGCTTTGGAGGTAACGATGAGAAGTTTGCTTGCATGTGTAGTTGTGGTTTCATGCTTTCACTTTGTTATTTTCTCTTAGTTATAGTTTGTGTATTATGTTTAGAAAGTCTGAACCCAAAGTTATTTAAAGCTTCTTGGTACAAATTCTGGACTACAAAAGATCATAATCTCAAATCAATCACAACTCAATTCAGTTTTTTTTTGCATATCAACCATTTATATACTATGTAATCCAAAATGTATCATTTCTGAGTCACAAATTTCGCAATCCCAGGATCTCCAATATTTCATTTCCGAGTCACAAATTTTTGCATATCAACCATTTATGTGTTATAACGTTAATGTTGAATCTACGTTTACAAATTTTAATCACCTATTATTTTCATTAAATCCTTTTTTGTTGTTGCAGGATGAATATATTGGAAGATATGTGTACACAAATTGTTGAGATCACATCTTTTGATTTAAATAAGTTGTCGAGAATCATATCCTTTAGCTTGATTATGTTAGATAACTTATTCTATATATAAATACAGTATGAGAAAAGTTCATTTGCATACCAGTTTCTCCTTACATACCAAGGGACAAATCTCCACCATTCATTTAAGTTTGAACAAATGGTGAGGATTAATCTAAGATTTAATTGGTCAAACCTAATAAAACATGTTTTTTTATTCTCTTCTAATCCAACCGATTACTCTTTCTTTCTCATCTCAATTAACCCTTCATTATTTCTTTTCATTGTAAATTCAATCCACTCACATCACCAACCCTAATTTCACCATAATACTACTAAATAGTAATTACTGGTTAGCATTAATTTCTGATCATTTTGGTGTTAATTTTATGTTTTTAGCTGATTTATGATGAAGCAGGCCCCGGTAGCCTCGCCGTCTCCCATAATGAAGATCCATGGTCATAAATTCGTCGTGGATAAGAAATCGAAGAATTCAAAAATTAAGAATATGACTGAGAAGGATAATTGAGTAGCAGAAATAGGCGATGATAAATTGGGGAAACTGAAAAGGTGAGTGAGAGAGTTAAGAGGAGGAGGGGGAAGCTGATGGAAGTAGCCAGTATGAGTATTAACATTTAATAAGTTAATTTTCTTTGATTTATACTTTTTAATTACATCTGTTTTAACCGTGTTATGTTTTTATAAGTTAATTTTGGTTCAAAATTAATTATGAGTTAGTTTTGTTGTGATTTTTGATTGATTGATTGATTTTGTTACAAGTGGTTTCTAGGAGATAATCATTGAACCCTCTCGCCAAGTGTTTGTGAAATTGTCTAACCGAATTATTTGGTTGTAATGCTAATGCGGTCGCGATGTCGACCCGTATTACTAAATTTGTATATGTTGTTCTTATGGTGTTTTAGATGTACAATCAACACTGAATTAGTTATGATATCTGCACTAGAGGTTTAGGGGTAGTGAATTCTTATAGATTAAATTTGGTATACTACAAAATGTATTAGCGAAATGATAAAATGTATTAGTGAAACGATAACGTAAGTTGTAGAAACTACAAAAGGTATCATTGTAGACAGATTATTAAGCTCAACATAGGTTTATAGAAGGTTAAGGATTTCTGCATATTGGATTTAACTGTTTAATAAATCTGTCGTTTCACCTTGATTGTGCTTTAACTGTTGTAGAATACTAGTAATCTTATGATCAAACCAGGAACAAGAGTGAGATGTGGGTTGTGATGTTAGAGAGAGATTAGATGGAAAATGGATGAATTGTATAAAATGGAATATGGAAAAATGGAACAACCAACCACCAACCCCTCTCCAATGCTAGGAGAGGGATTATATAGTACATGGAGGCCGGCCATGGGCTATGATGGGCTTCCCATGGGCCTTGGGCCAGACTAGATTACTAATCTAATCATTACACTAACTACGAGCTAAGACTTGTTACAACTTGGAAGTGACCAACACTTTTTATGTTTCCAACAATCTCCCCCTAAGGGAGGTCACTCCATTTTACAAAACTTTAAGCCTAGCATACTATGCTTTGTCTTTTAGTCTTTAGCTCGTCCTTTTGACTTTCTCTTGTGAATATGTTGAGCTAATAGCATAAAAATGAGGACTAGCAAATGACTGCAAACTAAAGGCGATATGCAAAACTAAGAATTCAATCCTAGGCTGGCAAATTATCATCTTTATCTAAGCACAATTTAGTTCTTTGTCAACATTTATCTGTGTATCGCCATTGATAGTACAAGTTTGCCTATATCGCTCTTGAACCTTTCATGGATTCTTGCATTTTATGCTTTGGTTGTGTAGGGCTTTAATAGAGTGAGGGATTATTGTTTACATATCTGCTATCTTAGTGGTTGGGAGTAATTATGGTGCATTGTACTGCAGAGTTTTCGAGAGCTAGGCTGTAAAAAGGTATTGTGACGGAGATTCAGTGTTCATGTTTGAAATCAGTGTTTACTTTGAGTCCTAACTGATCTAAGAAAATTATTTTGTCATTTGATTGTTGAATGTTCAATGACTGGCATAGTTTTTAGACTTGTACGAGTCACGAGTTCACTCGTACGAGTTGAGTCAGTTAGGATTGAAGGTTAAATATAAGAAACCCAAACCCCAAAAAAGTTGAGTCAGTTGACTCGTACGATTGTAAAATCATTCACTGACTTTATAAGTAGCAAAAGTAACAGTGGATCTTAGTTACCATCAAGAGTTTTCCACAATGGATATATGATATTCTAACCTTTTGATACATGATTCAGTAGCAAAGTTTAGCCGTTGGTTTAGTGCGAGATGATTTGCCTACGTTCATGTGTTATCAGTTGGATGATCAATCTTCTCGTTTAAGTACTAATAACAACTTCCAGCCATCTGGTTCTTTGGATATCAGGAGGAATTTAATATATATAAAAATGATAAATATATATATATTTTTTGGGGGGGGGGGGGGGGTTATATTATATTATTTTTTTTTTTTGGGGGGGGGGGGGGGGGGGGGGGTTTTGGGGGGGGGGGGGGGTTTTTTTGGGGGGGTGGGGGGGGGGGGGTTTTTTATTTTTTTTTTTTTTTGTTTTTTTTTTTTTTTTTTTTGTTTTTTTTTTTTTTTTTTTTTTTGTGGGGGGGTTTTGGGGTTGTTTGGTGTTTTTTGGGGGGGGGGGGGGGGGGGGCAGTTTTAGATTGGCTTTAAATTTGGGTGTTTTAACATGGTGTTGCTTTAATACTCCTTTTCTCTGAAAGTTAACTGATTTTCGCACTAACCCTTTGTCGTTTCAGTAAAAAAGACAATGAAACTAATCAACAGCAAGCTGGAAGTAATTACAGAAAAGAGGATGCAGAGAAGCAAATGGTTGATTTAGTTTCTTGCTACTGGCTGTTTAACTACCTTTTTAGATGTGCAACTGTGTGTTATTCGCTCCTTTGACCCTTGATATTGTGTTTGGCTAATGCAGGTGTCTGAGCAAAGCCAGGCTTCAAAAACTGAGGGTTAGTATGTTATACTTTTTGTCTTTTTGGTAGTAGCATATGAAGTCATCTTTTTATTTGCGGAGGTTTATCATGTTCCATGAACATTTGGTGATAAAACTGATAATCTTGTCTACTTCGGTTTGTCAAGATATTTTATACCCGAAATCCACAAATTTCTTTAAATTGTTCCATTAAAATTGCGAAGCTTCACATTTTGGTAGTTCCTGTAAATTCCAATAAATAAAAAGAAGCTTTGGACAACTGTGCAAAGTAAAATGCTTTGTTACTGATTGGTGGATAGAAAACCCAATAAGTCAGTGTTGCAACTTTCATGGGATGGAAGATAGTATTATGATGTTTGGAAAGTTGAATATTGAGAGAATCATGTTAACTATAGGGCTTAATAAGAGTATTGAATGCTTTTGTTTCTTGAAGTTTTTATGTCAAAGTCTTGCTTGAATATAATTTGATCTATGCATGAACTATATCTGTATGCATCTATGTATGTACACATATCTAGTAGAGCGTAGTAAACTAATTCTTGTATTTTGATTGTTGATTTCAACGCGCGGCCGCTATCACCCTTGTAATATGACATGTCTAATATCACTTTTGATATTTCATAAACATAGTTAATGTTTAATATCACTTGTGATATTTATTATATGACATGTCTAATATCACTTGTGATATTTTAGAAACAAATAAGTATGCCTTTTAACATTTAATATTGTAACACCCACAAAATGGGTCGCAGCGGAATAAGGATCCGGGAGCGTTACTTCATAATAACATTGCACAAGACAAGAGAGAACGACCACTAAACGTGTCGTTTGAAAATGATACATTGGATTTAATAAACTATTGTTACAAAATCTGAACGGCTAGACTTGTTCATTCTTGAAAATGCGAAGATTTTTCTACATGACAAATATCCCCAAAATGTGATGCACGTAAATCTTTATAGAATTTTTAGATCATCAATGATTTTATAATTTGTTTTCTTGTTATACATTGCTATTTCAAATTCACAGTTATTTATCACTTGTGATATTACACTGTAAAGAGTAACAAGTGTTAAATAGCATGCAAATTAATTAAAAATGTTAGGCGGAGCCGATAAAGCCCAAGGCTGATGTTGTTTTCAAAGAGTTTTAGAGTATTATCACATGTGGTAAAAATAAAGTTAACAATAAACATTTGATAACAATTAAACACTAGTGACATTGCATATGTGATAACTCACTAAGTGAATAAAGCAAGCAACATCCAACTCACAAACCGATTAACACATAGGCTATCACTTTAGTTTATTACTGCAAGTAATAATACACTATGAACATTTTTTTTATTTCTGACATTGATTACATTTTAAGAATTTCAAATTTTTAAAAAAATGGACCAAAAGTGTTATACCCGGTAAAGATAGTGGACCAAAATTGTAGTTTTCTCTTATTATTATCTTTTTATCACTAGTGATATTACAATGTCAAGGGGAATACGTGTTAAGCCATGGGTGAATCTTAGTACTATCACATGTGGTAAAAATGAAGTTGACAATAAACATTCGGTAACAATTTATTACTAGTGACGTTGCATATGTGATAATTTACTAAATGAATAAAGCAAGCAACATTCAAGTCATAAACCGACTCACACATGGGCTATCACTTTAGTTTATTATCACAAGTGATAATACACTAAAATGAACAAAAGATAGATAAGTGTCACTTACAATTACCAAAACGAATAAAAAGGAAGCAAACTATGAAAATAGAAACTTGACGTATTCTTAAAATCAAACAACTATTGCATTAAATTAACATTGCTTTTGAGGAAAATAAGAATTCATCTAAAGAGGTTTAACCCTTTTATCCTTGCTAATAGTATAATATCACACATGTTAAAATTTCTAAAAAGAATACACAACGTTTGAGCGAAGTTTCATTCTTAAGCAACCCTAAACCGACAGTAAAGAAATTCATGTGCTTGTCTATTGCAATGAAAGGCACAAAAATCATCTTGTACCTGAAAAATATAAAAATATTAGAAAACACATAGGGATAATATATATAAAATATACAAAGAAATGAAATATCTCAGGTGATATTAAAGGTTAAAAAGCATACTTATTTGTTTACGAAATATCACAAGTGATATTAGACATTAATTAAGTTTATGAAATATTACAGGTGAATCGTTGAGCCATGGGTGAATCTTAGTTGACAAATGTTATATTTATCACTGATGATATTACAATCGCAGGGGTAATCAGTGTTAAGCCACAAGTGAATCTTAGTTGATAAAGATTATATTTATCACCAGTGATATTACAATCTCAGGGTAATCAGTGTTAAGCCACGGGTGAATCTTAGTTGATAAAGGTTATATTTATGATCAGTGACAACTTAAATACTCTTCATCTTCCTTACAGTGTTATCGCAGACTGGGTTTAGCAGTAGATTGATGTGTTTTGTTTATGTGATTGCTTTATATTAAAGTTGTATCAGTTGTAATGTTTTAAGTTGATAGTTTACAATGCTTATTAGTTAAACTTTATTATATGACATGTCTAATATCAATTGTGATATTTTATAAACATAGTTAATGTCTAATATCACTTTTGTTATTTCATAAATAAACAAGTATGTTTTTAAACCTTTAATATCATATGAGATATTTTATTGTTTTGTATATTTTTTATATATTATCACCTATATGTTTTTTAAATTTTTTATATTTTTCGAGTACAAGATGATTTTTAGTGCTTTATCATCTGTGATATTATTCATATATAGAATACCATAATTAATTTCACATTTTATTACTTTATCATGTGAGATATTACTCTTAAGTAATTAAGAACGACAATTTAAATACTTTTCATCTTCCTTACAGTGTTATATCACAAGAGATAAATAAGTGTCACTTATAAATACCAAAATAAATAAAAAGGAAGAAACTACGAAAATAAAAACATGACGTATTCTCAAAATCAGACAAGTGTTGCATTAATTTATCATTGCTTTTGACCAAAATAAGAATTCACCTAAAGAGGTTTAACCCTTTTATTCTTACAAACAGTATAATATCACAAGTGATATATAACATTGATTACAAGTGAAAAATCCCAAAAAGAACATAGTAAAACATTTATTGTGCTTGTCTATTGCGATAAAAGGTACAAAAACCATCTTGTACATGAAAAGTATAAAAATATTAGAAAATACATAAGTGATATTATACAAAAAAATACAAAGCAATGAAATATCACAGGTGATATTAAAAGTTAAAAAGCATACTTGTTTGTTTCAAGTGATATTTGAAATTAACCATGTTTATAAAATATTACAAGTGATATTAGACATGTCATATAATAAAGCTTAACTAATAAGCATTGTAAACTATCAACTTAGAATATCACAACTGATACAACTTTATTATAAGCAAATTAATGTCACATTATATTGCTTTATCACCTGTGATATTTACTCATATGTAGAATACCATAATCAATGTCACATTATATTGCTTTATCACATGAGATATAAGTGATTAAGAATGGCAAATTAAATACTCTTCATCTTTTTAACAATGTTATATCACAAGAGATAAATAGTGTCACTTAGAAATACTAAAATGAATAAAAACGAAGCAAAGTATGAAAATAAAAACTTGACGTATTCTCAAAATCAAACAAGTGTTGCATTAATTTAGCATTGCTTTTGAGCAAAATAAGATATCAACTAAAGAGACTTAACTCTTGTATTTCTACTAAGAGTATAATATCACAAGTGATATATAACATTGATTACATGTTAAAAATTTCAAAAAAGAACACAAAACTTTTTAGCAATGTTTTATTTTTAAGCAACTTTGAACTGACAGTAAAACATTTCTTGTGTTTGTCTATTGCAATGAATGGCATAAAAATAATCGTGTACCTAAAAAGTATAAAAATATTATAAAATACATTGGTGATACTATATAAAAAAATATTAAAGGTTAAAAAACATACTTGTTTGTTTCTAATATATCACAAGTTATATTAGACATTAACTATGTTTATAAAATATTACAAGTGATATTAGACATGTCATATAATAAAGATTAACTAATAATCATTGTAAGCTATGATCAAGTTAAAATATCACAAATGATACAACTTTATTATGAAGCAATCACATCAACAAAACATATCAATTTAATTGTAGTTCAAGCAAAATTAAGCTAAATAGCGACTAGTATGTAAAATTACACTATCATGATTCATGAACCTTAAAATATCACAATTTATGCAACCTTGAACCAAGTGCGATTTCTAGCTTCTTCCACAATCAAGATTATTTGAGTCCAAGATTTAAGCAACCTTTAACCGACAGTAAAAAAATCTACGTGTTTGTCTATTACAATGAAAGGCACAATAACCATCTTATACCTGAAAAATATAAAAATATTAGAAAACACACAAGTGATAATATATAAAATATATACAAAGCAATGAAATATCTTAGGTGATATTAAAGGTTAAAAATCATACTTGTTTGTTTATCAAATATCACAAGTGATATTAGACATTAACTATGCTTATGAAATATCACTAGTAGGGGTGTTATCGGGTTAGGATATTCTGCTGGTATAGTAGATTAAGGTTTAACTCACCGACAATAATGATCAAAAATGTGATTCTGTGATCTATGATGAGTAGAAAAGTGAATGCTTTAGAAAACCAAAAATGAATGTGTTATGGCCAACTTTAGTGGTATATGACACAAGTGTGTTCCTTTTCTTAAAAACTTAAACACCTAATAAGTTACCCATCATTCAAAAAACTATTTACTATAAATAGTTTAGCCCTTTTTAACAATCTTGCGAAGGTAAGAATTTCCCATTAACTTTTTCACTTTCATAAATTAATAATGATTACACCTTGGTATAATCCTAAAGAAGTTACCACTCGGGCCATAACATATTCTATTGTTGTGCAGGTAGATTAGATAAAATACTTTAAAAATGTAAAACTACCTGAGTGTCCATGTACGCTATTCGTGTTGGAACTTCCGTTCCCCATACAGATTTTTCTTCTAATAAGGGCACTGCATACTGACCAATGAGCTCGTGCAAGAATGAAAAACCAGTGTATTACCTTGTCTTCCAAGTTTAAACAAAAGCACATAAAAGAAAATATTTTTGTAGGAACCCGATTTAACACTTCATAACACAACCCGAACCACGAATCAAAGAAACTAGAGAGAGAGAGAGAGAGACGAAATGAGAGAGTTGAGAAAAAAAAAATTAGATTAATGAAAATTAGATATTATCAAAAACTAGATATTTTCTAAAAGAAAATATCTATATATATATTTAGATATTTATAGAAAATATCTAAATATATATATACCCC
>BQNB010002958.1:102634-117634 GCA_026074375.1 Tanacetum coccineum
ATAAACAAAGATAACAATATTTTATGTGTAAAAACATGTAAATCATTTCCATCTTATGAAAACCATCTTGTTTAGTTTATAAAACATGACACAAACATAAAGGATGATATGGGTTTATGCATAACTATGAACTGAAAACAAGTAAACTTATGAAACCCTAACTTTGTAATCCTCAAACTTATGAAACCCTAACTTTGTAATCCTCAAAAAACCTTGAAAACCTTTAAACCCACGCTTGGAATCACATTAAAATACCTTAGGTATACTTGGAATGAACCTTGTACTCTTGAATGAAGAAGATGAAACCCTTAAAGGGTCCTTGTTTTGGGACGTGACCAAGAAAAAAAGAAGGAAAGAAAGATGTGTTGTTTTTTTGTGTTTGAAGAAGATATGAAGAAAAGCTACAAATGTATAAGAGTAGTATTTATAGGATAGACTTAGGGTTTTGGGTTAAGTTTTGTTGACTTGGTCAAGACACATACACTAGCCATGTCATGGGTATGTAGAGCCAAAAGGAGGGGACATGAGCCATTATTGATAACTAGGAAGAATGAATAGGTTTTTGATTAGTTAAAAAGGGTCAAAGTGTGGTCAATGACTAGCATAGTCACATAAAGTTGTCTAGCATAAGAGTTTAGGGTGAAAATGACACCATGGGAGGTCTCTTTCATTTACTTACACAACACATGCAAGATACTTCCAAACTAGATGTTATTCCTTTTATTTCTGGTATGAACCAAATTTTTGAATAAGAGGAGGTGTGTATGTTTTTGTAATTTGATCCTTGGAAGTATATAAGGGGATATCTTGGGTTTACATGCAATGGTGGTGGACTTACGGGGTTCCGTTTAGGCATAAAATGCTAAAAACGTATAACATACGTGAAAAACGTAAAAATCATAAACGTAAGTGTACATAACCTATAAAACACTCTAAAATGATCATAACATGTAAAATATGAGTAGACTATAATTAGTCCAAATTCGGAACGCATCTGATGACGTTTTTCAGTTTACGCGGGATAACTTCCTGGTTTTTGGTCAGATTGGCTCCGAAAATTATGAAAGTAGCAATAATTAAAGTTAATAATAAAGTAATTTACATTTTATTAATAATTATTTAATCTAAAATTTTCGGTTGTCACAGTCTCCCCTTGTTAAGAAAATTTTGTCTCGAAATTTAGTTTGTGTTATCCAATGATGAGGTATTGGGGAAAGGTGTGGGTAACATATGGTTTTAAAAGAAGAATTCAAGGTTTATCATTAGCTAACTTAACAAAGCACTAAGTGAATGAGAAAATTAAGGTGACATTGCTGAGGTGTCTATTAGAAGTGTATACAAAACTCCTATTGGTGATTGTATCAGTTAAGACGGGAATGTAACAATTTTCGAGGAGGAATGTATCCATAACAATGTCAAGGTTTTGACGAGCTTCTTCATCTCCATTATGATTCCCCAATTCTGGACAGTACCTCTTGGTGTGTCCTTTTTCTCTACATCCATAGCATGTCACCGTGGTAAAGGTTCAACAGTCTCTTGCTTGGTGGCCGACTTTCTTATAGTTTCCACATTTAATGGGACATGGACTGTGGTGATGAAGCTTGCACTTGTCACAGAGTGGTAAAGTTCCAGCATAGCCTGTCTTGCTACTAGTTCTAACAACGTATACCTTACCCACTTGTTGCCTCTTATTTTGTTGTTGGCGATGATTTCCTTCCTACTCATCTTCCTACTTTCTTTTGCTGTCAGCATCCCTTGTAGCAATTGTACGTACCTTCTGGTCCATTAAGTTGTTATCCATTCGAATTGTATCCTGCAGTCTTGTTGTTCCAGCTGAAGTCACATTTCCTTGAATGTTGTTTGGGAGACCCTAAATGTACCTCTCGATCTTCTCCTCCTCATCTGGAACCATTTTCGGGCATAGAAGGACCAACTCTTAGAAATGTTGGGTATAACCAACAACATTATTGCCCTTAACAGTTAGGTTCCATAGCCCATTCTCCATCTTCTGGATCTCGTTCCTAGGACAGTAACCTCAGTCATTAACTTTATGAGTTATTTCCATGTCATAGCATAAGCAACATCAGTTCCAATTGTCCTTTTATGTGAGTTCCATCATGTCAATGCACCATTTTGTAGGGTGCATATAGCATACTTCACATGACATCTTGGTGTGCAGTTACTAATGTGAAATATCAATTTCATCATCTCAAACCACCTTACCAAACTAACTGCTCCTTTAGTCCCCTTGAAGTTAAGTGGTTGACAGTTTAAGAATTCCTTATAAGTACACTCACGGGCAGCTTTCATAGCTCCTCTCGCGTTCTCGTCATGATTTCCACTCCTATTGTTGTTGTTAGCATTCTCGTCTCCGTTTCCACCTCCATTACCATTATTATTTTCATCTCCACTTTTAACTATGTTTTCGATATTGCGGTTAGCCTCATAAGTTGCCAATGCTTCTGCCACGCGTTGGGCGATCAATTCCTCAATGGCTTCAAGTGTCATTCTTGATCGAGTAGTAGGCATAGTTCTAAATCACGAGAAGTAAGGAAGAGTGAGACGATATAAAGTCGTGTACCCAAAATTCATGCTCCAAAAATAAGACGTTACAAGGTGATGGGATAAAGTCGTATTCGAACTAATCGAAATGTTTCCAGACTATGGGTTACAAGATAACATAGGTTTTTCAAAAGTATGGTGTGACAATCAGCATTTTTCCAGGTTGATAATTATCTATTAACTGGAAATATTTTATTTTGAACGTTTACGTACATAATTTAACTTATAACCAGGAGGTTATCCCGCGTATAACAAGAATCGTCTTCGGACCCACACCGACTCGAGACTAAGTTTAGTCTACATTATTTAAACATATTATCAATCTCATGAGCATTATTTTTACAAGTCATATACATTTGGTTTTACCACTTTTTACGTAAGTCGTTTAAACTTACATTTTAATGCGTACATGCATGCACAACTTACCCAATAGTGTTTGGGTGGGGTGGGGGGGTGGGGGGGGGGCGGTTTCGGTGGGGGGGGGGGGGTGGTGGGGGGGGGGGATTTAGTGGTGGGGGGGTTTGTTGGCTGGGATGGATCTTTGGTCGAGTTTGACTATCAACTCACCAGTTTTCACTGTCAATCTTGTCTGTGTAAGGTGGTTTTTTTTCTTTTATTTCTTCCCACTTACTTTTAAAATACTGTGGCCTCATCTCCATAGGTTTATTTATTTTTTATACTAACATGACACTCCTAATCACAACTTAGACACATTATTCTAAGCAACTAGTACACTTTGTCTCTTTAATTGTCTTTTCTAAAACAAACCAAACTCCACCACCCCTTCTTACAAACCCATGCCCCTTTGTGCCTTTGTGTATTAAGTTTTGTGTCCCTTTGTCCCTTAATATCTCCTTGATTTTTTCCCTAACTAGTTGTATACATTTCTTTGGTATACATATATTGATCATTCCCATCCATTTTTATAACTCTAATGTAAACAACCGGCTGAGTTTTCGGAACATATTTAAAATAATATATCCCATATTTATTATTACAACACATCACGTTATGATTTTTTATTTACTTTATTTTATTTTACTTGGTAACAAGGGGATGGATGTTTTGAGAGATCCCTTGGTCCCCTAAATATCTCCTAGATTTTTTCCCTAACTAGTTGTATACATTTCTTATACATATACTTGATCATTCCCATCCCATTTTATAACTTCTAATGTAACAACCGGCATTTTTCGGAACATATTTAAATAATAAATCATATTTATTATTACACACCTCACGTACGATTTTTATTTATTTATTTATTTTACTTGAAAACAAGGGGATGGATGTTAATTCTAAGGTGACTATCAAAAACGACTGGCCAAAGTGAGTTATTAATTTTGGGGTATACTAACGTTTGTCATAAAATGACATTCCGGACAACTTTTTAGTTTTACCCGAGAGTCGAAAACGAGCAAAAGATGACTAAAATATCATCGCAAGGTTTTGAAAACTGCACACAGCGCGTGCCGACACAAAAGTAATTAAATTTATATTTAATTATCACATTATACTTAATGAAAATATGAAATAAAATCACTTAACATTTTATTCAAAAACGTTTGTTGATAACGCAAATATTCGGGTTAAAAATTCATTTTTTTCTTTCGGACAAGACATAACCGGGTTACCAAATAAATAACAAATATTTTTATAAATGTTATAAAAATAATTATCAAATACTATCAAGTAAATACTCATTTTTATCGAAAAAATGATTTGAAACGCAATGACGCAAGTTTCGTATTTTAAATCATCCGTTAAGTGGCCTAAACGAGACCCGAACCATTATATTACAAAAGTTACACTTTTGGTCCCTGTGGAAATAATTATAAAATTAACCCTCATCTATATTGGACTTGCCACTTTACTTTATAACTTTTTATATATATATAAAAGTTATTATAGTTATTTCATTTCATTAGATATAAACAAACACATCCTCTTTATATTTTATTGGCGACCTCCGGCCATCGCCGCCGGCCACCTTTTTCCGGCCACACTCCGACAAACCCAAAATTTATAAAATATATAGATCTACCCGATCTACATCTCCACATCATCATCTTCGCACCACGTACAACCACCACCACCGACACATCCTCACCACTACCGCGCCACAGTCACATCACTCCACCATCATCACAGCCGCACCACCTCTACCCCGCTGTCACGCCACCATCCCCACCTCTATCTCACCCTCACCACCAAGGGTGCGTCTGGTTCGTCTTCATAAGCACCAAAGGGTGCGTTCGATGTGTTCATAAGCACCAAGGGTGTGTTGGTTTTGTTCGTATACACCTAACATGGTGCATTTTGGTATTACTAAGCACCAAGGGTGCGTTTGGCAGCAAGAGCCACCACAAGGGTGGGTTCGTTTATGTGGTTTCTCAGCTAGCATCATAAATGGGTGTGCGTTTGGTTAGTATAGAAACAGCCACGGGTACGCTGGGTTGTTCGAAACCCACGAGGGTGCGTTTGATTATCTATAGCACCACCATGGTGCGTTTGGTTTATTATTTCACGGGAACGGGTGCGTTTGGTTGGGGTTGACAGCCATAGGGGCGTTTGATTTGTTTATAATACGGATTAGGGTGTGTTTGGCTTAGTAAAAACAAGAAAAGGTGCGTTTGATTTTCATAAAAGTACTAAAGGGTGCGTTTGGTTGTTGTTAACAGCCATAAGGGCTGTTTGGGTTAGCTTAGGGTGCATTTGGGTTAAGTTTAACAGCAGTAGGTGTGTTTAGGTTAACAGAAATACATATAGGTGCGTTTGGTTGGCTGTAAAGCACCAAAGGGTGCGTTTGGTTGGCTGTTTAACAGCGAGGAGTGCGTTTGGGTTAACTGGAACACCATAAGGGTGCGTTTGGGTGAGCAGGAAAACCATTAGGGTGCGTTTGGTTAATATCAATCGATTAATAAAATTAATAAGATAATATATATATATATAACCGAATCTAATGGTGGTTTAAATTGGTTAAATAAATGTGCTATTTAATAATTTGTCTAGTTAGATATAAATTGAAACGTGGATATTTTGCAACACGGGTTATTTGGAAAGTGGAAAACATTAGATTTTATAAATATGGGAAACGTCATATAAACGAATAGTTTATGCCGAAATTTATAAAAAGTTCTATACTTAATAAATTTCATTATAATTTTTATTATCTTAGAAAAACCGATAAAAGACGAAGTTATATAGTCTTAAGATTGTTGATTTGTAATTATACAATAACCGGATGAACAAACGGGAACTATACTTTTATAGATAGGACAACTATTTTAACTAAAACCCGTCAAGGAAACAATATACTTAAAATATTATTTTATAATTCCCGACTAGAAGATAAAGTCATAACTTTTGTAAAAGCTTTGAAAACATCGTTTACATAATTTTCAACTATAAAACGTGCGTTACTTTTATAACAAGGATTCTTTATTGTCTTATATGTGATTTCCGAAAACGTGTCGAATTATTTTGTTTCAATTATTTTTCTCACGTTCTTTATATAATACTTGCAAGGTATTGTATACCTCGATTATTTATTAAATTGGTTTCTTTGTTATATAATTCACGGTATGAGTTATATAATTGTTTATTTTTCATATGTAATATATACGGAATATATTACACACTTTGCGTTTACTTTCGATTTATTTTATTTAACCAACCACCAAACTATTACAACTTGGAAATCTAAATCTTTATCAACGTGTCGCGTTGATGTAACTATCCATCGGAAAACCCAAATACATTATCCTAGGCTAGTGGGTCTTAGCCGTTAAGATAAACCGCAACTTCTTGATCGAGCCGTTCCGGTTTTTCCGTTTGTGCTGTGCTTAATATGTGCAGTTCTGCCAATCGTTCTACAACATCAATGTGAGTTTATAGCCCCATGTTTTACTGGTTTTACATATATTTTTGGGGTGAGAACATGCTTGTTTACGAATGCATTTACATGGTTGATTACAAATTGGTCTACATACTTATTTGCATAGCTCGCTATGGGATACATTAATTGAATTCATTTTTGGTCGCGAATACATACTTTACTTTGGAAACGATTACGAATTAGCTTAGGTTGCATGAACTGTAATCACTTGGAGGGTGAGCGCGAATGTTATGAAATAGATCTATTCGGGATTGACAATCCCCGTTCGGGTGATTAGCTATCACTGGGCAAACGAACGTTATAACATGTCGGAATAAGCCCGATTGTTCTGGTAGCCTTGGAGGGGACACCTGCGACGGGAAGGGGCACATATTCATTTAACTTGCCCGTATGTTTCTTAGGAGGGGACACCGCGAGGGGTATATAATTGTTCCAATATTACTGCCCGGTGTATCTTTGGAGGGGACACCTGGTGCTGGTGTACATAAATGGGTTTTCATTACTTGCCCGGGTGTTCTTGGAGGGGGACACCTCCGAATGGGTACAAGCATAGTGCATCGGTTTTTTCATAGAACTTAGAGTAATTGTATCATTGTTTTTATACACATTAGAATATTTACAGTGCCTTGAAATAAAGTGGCAATACATACTTGACAACATTTTTGGTGATATATAATATAAAAATAATTATACATGCTTGAACAATTGCCCCCCCGTTCAAACTTTCAATACGTAACATTTTCGTGACTCTATATAATGTCTGAAATAGTCCATACACACCTTTGGAGAAACCTTGGTTTAACATTTATATTAAACACAAGATCTATGACGTCACCAAACTTTAAATGTGGAACACTTTTTAGCATGTTTTTTCTCAGTGAAATTAGATGCTTGGCTTACTTGATGTGCATTGGAGTCTAAAATGACAAGATTTCATTCATGGATTTCTACTTATATACAAATGATCAAATCTCGTTGTATCGCTTTCAAGCTTTTCATTGTGATGCAATTATGGGACAAATGTTATATCAATTTCAAGGAAATCAATGAGATTACTTTTCAAACGACACATTTAGAGGTCGTTCTCTTGTATCTAGCGCTGCGTATTATGAAGTAACGCCCACAGACTCATTTTCGCGGCGACACATTTTTAGGGGTGTTACATCCAAAAGCACTCAAATTCTCCCTTTCTCTTCATTATATTCGACACCTCTTTAAGGCAGAAACAAGATCATTTTAAGCTTGGGTTTGAGGGTTACAAGATCATACAAAAGGGTAACAAAAGCTAGTGCTTGAAACTTGATTATCTAGGGTTTTCATTAGTATTTCATTTATTCACTTGTTCATCCACAATCATCCACTTCATTATAAGTATCATATTTTCATGTTTTCATGCACTTTAAACATTTTATATATGATTTATATCACCTACATATGCTTGTTGTGTAAGAAGAATGAACTTAAAACTTGTTTTACAAACCCTAAACTAGTGATTTTATATGTTAACTAGTGTTGTTAGTAAAGTTGTATCTTAATGGTGAAGGAATTAGGTTAGTTATGAGATGTATTTGTTGTTTGAATTAGGAGTGAACGAAGATAGGTTAGATTAGGTCTTTGGAGAAGTTGTGGATTGTTGTTTTGACACATTGCGGAAAGTTATAGAAATTGTCCCAAACAGCCCGTATGTTATGGGTCACTTAAAAATATTTTGAGATGTTAAAACTCTAATATTATGTTAGTATATGTTCTCCCGGTAATTTTAATGTAAAGAATGCGAAAATCCGAATTATAACGAAGAAGTTATAGCCGTTTTAAGTTTGACGAAACATAAATACTTTTGACAGCTTTTACAAAATTTTGGACATTCTGATTAGATTTTAATTTGAGGTTTTGACCACTTTCGGGTCCGAATCGGCTAAAGTGTATAAAAGAAAACTTGTTCGGAATGACTTTTCGCTAAAATAAGAGACGTTTCTTTTGTCATGAATGTATATAGTGAAGGAGTTACACTCCGTCAAAGTTGGACTATTTTTCAGAAAAGTTAATAAATTTCCTACACACATTTATTTAAGTATAGAAGCTGTTAGGATTTTAAATTGGGGTTTTCAAGCGTTTTCGGGTCCGTTTGAGCTTTAAAAACCTTAGCGAATGATAGTGTATTACTTATAATAGAAACGATATTTCGTAAGTGTTAAGAGTTTACTAAAAATGAAAGTTTATATTCGATGAAAAGTACATATTAGCAAGATAAATAGTAACTCTCGATTTAGGTGTCGAAACTTAATAATTTTTGAAATCACGTTTTGACTAACTAAAATATGACACAAGCATATGCGGGAGGTGCTGACTTTCTAAAAATAGTTGTGCATCGTTTTACCTTTATCTTGCATTAAGCCGCATCACTATTCATTAGGTCGCGGTTAGGACTTCGTGCTCATATTTTATTCACCGGTTATTATTCTACGTTTTGTTGATTATTTCATTACTCACTACTTTGCTTAAGGTGAGATTTCATATCCCCACTTTTACTTAATACTTGTTTTGAAATACTTTGGGGTGAAATTACATTGCTCATTTTTACGTTTGAACACAAGTACAAATCTCGTTTACAGACTGGTCTAAGTACCCCTTTAACCTATGACTTCCAGTCTGCCCTTTTTCATGAACCGTTGATTACCTCGTGTAAGCACGAATGTTATGGATAGATCTATTAGGGTTGACATCCCCGCCAGGTTTGACTGAGTACATGTCAAACGAGCGCAGTTTCATTTCAGATACTTTACGGGTGTCCCAGATTAGGCACCCACATGGGCTTTTATTCTTGATTACGGTTAACGCTCCAGTTTCATGAGCTTAGACAATAGTAAACGCATTTTGTGTGGCTTGTATTTTTTTATATTGCCATAGAAACTTTAAAATCTTGTGGTTCACATTTACAGTTTTATAAATCTATGAACTCATCAACTTTATTGTTGACACTTTTAGCAATGTTTTTCTTAGGTGCTTGATTTTCATGGATTGCTTATGATGTCTCATTCACAGAGTCTTTTCCTGCATAATGTTGATCATTTGTATAACTTTTGAACTACTATTACTTTTGGGTTCATGTATTGTAATGTACTCGGTTGAAACTTATGCCGCTTTGTTAAATTCAAATGATCACTGTTCAAAACGACTCATATAGAGGTCATTCTTTATTACTGTGTGTTATGATGCTATGAAGTCACACGCCCCCGATCACCTTTTCGTTGTGATATTTTGGGGGTGTGACAGATTGGTATCAAAGCCATGGTTATAGAGAACTAGGTTGCATTAGTAGGCCTAGACTATAACCGTTGCATCATAAACATTTCGCTGCATCATAAACATTCTGCACACTAAATCACTAAATTGTTATGCATGCTTATTTACTCTAACGGTCTCTAATTCAATACTGGAACCTTTTATAGACCTTGTGAGTTACACAATGGTCTCTAAAACTCTTGCTAGACATTGTGAGTTACACAATGGTCTCACTTATTCTAAAACATTATGAGTGATACAATGGTTTCTAAAACTTTTCATGACGTTACATAAACCACTTTAGGTGATATCGAAACTCGTCACAGTCTGTCGATCCCACTGGTTATTTTACTATCCGACTCCAAGTTTGAACGTTCGTCTCATACTTTAAAACACATACGTCGTCTCGTAACCCACCGTATAGAAACGTGTCGGCTAATTGGAACATGACATTAACTTGCCGCCTCGTAACATACTGCTTTGGAACCCCTACTTTTTGGACGCAATTTGATAGCGTCACATTCTTCCTTACTTCTTACGATTGGAAGAAATATGTCGCCAAGAAGACAACCTCTAAGTTCGGCAGATATCAAATGAATCATAGCCCAAGTGGCTAACACGTACTTTCGCCAAGAGCGGAACGAGATCCGAGATGACGAGAACGAAGGACGCATAACGACACAGCCATCAGCCCCCATTCCAGAGAAAGTCTCGATCATCTCGGCGTCTTTTTATTCAAAAACATTTATTTAAGAACTCTTGATGAATTATTCACTGTGTGGTACAGATGATTTTTTACGTTCATTGTCTAATATTTATTATCCTTTTTCGGATGACCCTTTATGTTCGTTCTTTTGGTTGTTATCCTTTTAGTATGGATATATACACTTCTTTCAATAATTAATTATTTGTACAATTAACTTCCCATATCCCATTTTAACATCCTTGATATATCATTTCTTAAATATGTACTTGTTTTCACTATTTGGTATCAACTCTCTTTAATAATTAATTGTTTATACAATTAATTCACCTATCTCATTTAGCAATCTTGCTATATATATATATATATATATATATATATATATATATATATATATATATGTGTGTGTGTGTGTGTGTGTGTGTGTGTGTGTGTGTGTGTGTGTGTGTGTATATATATATGTGTGTGTGTATATATAAGCATGGTGTGTATATAATATATATAAATATATAATAATATATATATATATATATATATATATATATAAATAATATTATTTATGTGATATCTCTCTTTTAATAATTAATTTGTTTATATAATTAATTCACAACTATCATCATTTAGCAATCCGTGCTATAATTCTATATTATTAACGAGAACACTGATAAGGGGGGGGGGGGGGTTGAATCGTTTATATCCATGGGTTTATTAACCGGTTAAATAAAAAAAACTTTGCTTAGAAAATTGTTTGATTCGAGTTGTATGTCAATCAATCAACAATATGAATCACAACTAAACTATCTAATGTAATGAACTAAGTAAACAATAGACAATAAAGGAGAATATAGAGATAAGAAGATTGAATTAACGAAACCATAACCCAAGGATTTATAGTGGTTAGAGCTCGTTTTGACAACGATTGGTGCTCCTCTGCACCACGCACTTGCAAAACACTAGACTATAATATTATATCTCTCTGTGCAAATTGAAATCACCGTTGGTCCTGGACCATAAGGTATACCTGCCTTTCATTCCTAATGCCCGAAACTGGCACCCATAGTAGCTCCGACTCTAGAGATTTCACTATGTTCGAACCAATGAATAGCTCCTGTTAGGCGGGGAGAGAAAAGCCGGTTTAACCACGTGCGCTTACCTTCTTTCTGACTGGCGACGTAAGCTAGATGTCGAAGTTCTGAAGATTACTTAGCTAGAACACAATCTAAGTTACTTCACTAAATCTTTTATACAACTCACAGTCCACCCAAGAACAATCTTCTATTCTTCATAGACACCCCGTCGCGCAGCTACACTCACAACGAGCCAAGGGCGCGCGCGACCCTTTTAAAGCGTGACTACGGTCACCGTATCAAACACTTACTTATTGGATGGAGCGCACGTCCGCTAACCAGCGGTTGTCCCGAAATTCCAAAACGTATTTCCCCCAATGGCCAACCTAATAAACTCATCCAGGGGAACAATGGTTCACAGGAGTTCATAGCGTGCGCTGGATCCCTCACAAAACACGCGCTATTGTGGGAAGGCTACCCCATGCTTATCCGTAGTATGTAATAAATTAAGTGTTTTTAGTGTGACAGAAGGTTTACCTAATTCTCCATCCAACTCCCAGATCATGTTCCCGTCCACATGATTTTCGTGATGACCTTCTGTCATTTGAATACGTGCTCTGAGTATATACCCAGGTCAATGCGAGTAAGGCATCTCGAATTCTGTCACGTTTTTCTAACCTCGAGCTTATCACACCGCATCCTCTTAATCTCTGATACATTCTTCTATTGGAAGACTAGTCAGTAGCAACACCAAATCACTAATCGACAGACAACAAACTCTAATCTTTGATCGATCACAAATTATCTTTTGGCACACTTTACATAAACGTCCTTAAATTTACGTAGGAATCCCCTTTGAAAACATCGAGGAACGATGTTTTAGTTCTAGTATTGAGGGGGGGAAGGGTGGAATCTTCCGATTTGATTTTTGCCCTCTGCAGTCCCGTTGTTTATCACGTAACCCATTTTTACCAACCAAATTTTTGCAAAATACTCCAAAAAAAAATGATAAAATTTAAAATTTTCAAAAATAAAATAATGTTTTGTCACAGTTTGTTGACTCTCCTAATGGGTAGAATGAAATAATTTTTGACTATCGATCGGGCGTGTGAGCCCATAACTAGTTCCTCAACTTACCAACTTTGTAGGCTAAGCTTTCACGAATTCGATTGCCTATCGAATTTTTATAAGGTGAACAACAATAAGTGATAGAGGTTAATATAAGAGTTACTGTCTAGAGCAAGATTCTTTTAAAACTATATGAGTATAACTTGTGGCTTTTCTCCCATTACTTCCTAATCCCGAGCCTATCATACGTGCTCAATTCAGTTTAACTAAGTCAATCGATGTTTTTAGAAAAGCTTCAAATTGTAACTTAAAATCTGTAAAACGAGATTTTTCTGTCTCTTAATAAAATTCGAAAGTTAAAATGCCAAGAGCAGAATGAAGTAAGAATGCAAAAATGCATGAATATTTGAAATTTTGCAAATGAAGCATAATCTGAATTATATTGGGAAACAAGTAAAAAATATTTTCTGATACCCACTCCGCTAACCACGAGGTGGGGTTCAAACTAAGACATGCTTTAGCTTCAAAGGATTTGTGTTGTTGTGATATCCTCAACCCAGGATAGCAGGACTAGGTAGGGTTCAAACAAAGACACTTATCGTAGCATAATAGGTTGTGAGGAAGATATGGTGTTTGTTGCGTTAACGATCCCCAACTACGCTAGTATATACTACAAAAACAAACAAATAATAAAATTATATATCTATAAAGGGGGTTGGGGGGGGGGGGGGGGGGGGGGGGGGGGGGGGGGGGGGGTCGTATGTAAAAGAACTACGATTGGTTTTTTCGTCTCTTGTTTTGATTAGAAGAAAAGAGAAGGAAGAAAGAATTAATTTAACTTGAAAACAAGATCAAGGTATGTTATTGATCAAGGATATGTGTTTTAGAAGAAAGAAAAAGAGAGAGAATAGATAAAAGAAAATTCGTCCGTGGCAAGAGGTTCTGTTTTTCAGATGGGGTGGCCCAGTATTATAGAATACAAAAAGCGAGGGTAGGAAGCCGTTATGGGCCACTGACGTGTCGGCGGTCCCGGCGGTCCCCTAATATATAAGTGGGGCAGAGCCAGGTCCTATAAAAGGGGCACCGAAAAGTTGCAACGCTCCCTCTTTTTTGCCTTTTTTAAATGGGGAATGTTTTATCTGGTTTTTAGAACCTTCCAATTTTGAGAGGAAAAAATTTGATTTTCAAATAGTTAGTTGTTTAATAATAATTTCTTTTAATAAATAATTATTTTGTTGTTTATATGTTTTGTTAAAACACTTTATAGAAATGTAAGGTTTAAGGAAAAAATATTTTTCTTGATCATCCCTAACATGTTTAAAGTGATTTGTTTATCCATACCTTAAGTATTTGATCTTAGAAATAGAATTTTATGATTAGTAATTTTTAAATGTTTATTTTTATCGTAAACGTTTTTACATTTTGTTATTATCAAAACATTGAGAGGTCGAAAAATATAAATAACGTTTTTAGACATTATTTGTATTAACAATCTCTCCCTTTTTGATGATGACAAAACATAAACTCATTTAGTATAAAAGTAGAAGTTTATAAATTATTAATAAGTTTAATTCTATTTCTCCCCCTTTTTGTCGTATCCAAAAAGGTTGATCGTCGAGTTGTAGTAGAAGGAAATAAATTGACGATGAAGACTCCCCCTCGATGTAAGCTCCCCTTAGTTCGGAGCACCAAGGGATCGATCTTACGATAATTTGTTTGCTACAAAACAAGGTTAGAAGTACATGTGCAAGCCAACACAGCATGACAAATATCTTAAGAGAATAAATCACACTTTTTGAAACTCATAAATAAAGTGCATTCAAATTCTAGAAAGATCATATATAGCCATATAGGACAATACATGATGATACATCATAAGATAATCATAACCTAACATAACATAATTAGAGCATCCAATAAAAATAAAGTAGTAGATGATTCTTGACTTCATAAGATATGATACCCAAAGGTAGTGGACATTTATTTGAGCAAATTAATCATGTGGGAGTGATTAATTGAAGAGTGAGAATGATGAAGATGGTGAATCATTGTGGTGAGGGACTTGTGATTGAGGTATGAGACGGGTGACAAGGAATTGAATGAAATTAATTTCATTCCTTAATGAGTGAAAGTGGTTGGTGGTGTACCTACAACAATGACAAAAGCTAGCATGGCACCCTACCTGAGCATTAGTGGTGGGGAGGTTGGTGTAGGAGTTTGAGAATCAATGTGTGTGGAGATGGTATGGAGTTGATTAATGATTCCATCTCTTTGTGGGTAGTCTATAGGCAGGGAAATAAAGTGAGGAGTGTTTCTTGGAGGTGGTGGTGGTGAGTTATTATGATAAGTAGGTGATGATTTTGGTAGTGGTGACTTTCGCTTCCATACTTGACGAACCGTCATTCTTGGTTTTCTAGAAA